>CM034600.1:41298225-41300725 GCA_020091685.1 Lutjanus erythropterus | reverse complement strand
TCAGGTGACTGACAGACAGGCAGGCAGACAGACAGACACATAGACAAACAGACAGGCAGGCAGACAGACAGACACACAGACAGACACACAGACAGACAGACAGGCAGGCGGACAGACAGACACACAGACAGACAGGCAGGCAGGCGGACAGACAGACACATAGACAAACAGACAGGCAGGCGGACAGACAGACCAAAGGACAGACACACAGCAGAGATAGACTGACGGACAGATCTACCTTCCCTCCAGGACACACCAGCCACAGTACGGGTCTCTGACCACGAGACAGGACTGACAGTCTGTCTGTCTCTCACATGAGGACACAGGAACCTTTGATAGCTGAGAGACAGACAGGAGAGAGATACCATGTCAGTTTGTTTTCATCTTTATGGTTCTGATTGGAGAAAGGAAAAGAGAGACAGGTTGACAGAGAGACAGACAGGAGACTTGTCTCTCACCCTGCTGTTGGTTAAAACATAAACGTGCTGTTGACTGTCGTCCAATAGGAGGTCAGCACTGACGCTGCTGTCGCTGTCCACCGTCAGGTTGCCGTACAGATCACCTGACCCATTAGAGTGCACCAACACCTGTGACACACAGACAGGTGAGTTATTGTGGATGGTGTTTATAAAGCTGGACAGTTATGATCACATCTGAACAGGTGAAGCTCATTGATCACGTGTCACCTACACAAACACCACAGAAGAAGAAGCTGAGACACAAAGGAGGAAGGTATTCCAGCTGTGTTGATCCAGATGTTTGTGTGTCCTGACATGTTGTTAACAGAGGAGGACAGCTGGTGTCCAAAACTACAAACAACAACAGGACTTTTACACTGAAACATATTTCTGCAGCAGGAGCTTCATGTTCATGTTGTTTTGTCTAAATGTCCATCAGAAGTCAGTGAGTCTTTGTACTGTTTGACCCTACAGAGCCTCCGTAGTTTAGAGGCCATGTGCTGTTAAGTTACTAACAATTTTAAGAAGCACCAAAGTAGGACCCTGAAATAACCGTAGTTTAATTTAATTTAACTGAACGTAAGTACAAGATGAAAATATTCAGTGAAAACATCCTGTTGGACAGCTGCTTGTCTCTCCCTCACATTTTTGTCTCCTTTTTCATTCTTTGACCAAGTTGATATGTTGTATAAAACAGAAATAAAAACAGAATGCAAAGATATACAGATCATGTTCAGCTTATATTCAGTTGATTTCAGCACAAAGACCAGAAATTAAAATTCAAACTGATCAACTTTATAGTTTTTTGTAAATACCAACAGTCCGGGGTCTCTGCTGTTCAAAGTGATAAACTTTGTTGTTGTTTTTTTAATTAATATTCACTCATTCTGATGTGATTTGATTTATGAGACAGGGTAAATGAAATTATGGCTGAGGGGTTGCAAAAAGCAGACAGAATATTTTCTGTGTCAACTTACAAATCAGGAAATGGATGCAGAATAATATCCAGATTATATAAAAGCTTTCGGGACTCCTCAAAGACAACCAGCCAACAGGTAAAAAATCAATGATAAATAGAGGGAGGTACGGTCATATCTGAAGATGAGTGGGGGGATTTATGCAAATCACAGTGGATAACTACATCATCATCATCAGCAGCTGGTGGAGGGAATTCAGATGGAAAAATATCATGATATTTTCATGAATGAATTGTTGGAGGTTATGTGGAACAGATGTAGGTTATCATTATCATTTATTTTGGGATTGCCCCAAAAATTACATCCTACTGGAGGGAAATTCATAAATGTTTGAAAACAGTATTTCAAATCACGATTCCATTTGATGCTTTGACAATGTATAAACCAGATGCTCCAACATTAGAGGACTGGTTAAAAATTATTTATGAAATCCACACAGTGGAGAGACTAACCTTTTCTATAAAAATGCAAATAGAAAAATTTAGGAGAATGTGGTCAAAATGGATTGAATGCATCATTTCACAGAGACCTGTGAGGAGCAGACTTTCATAGATAAATGAGTGTGTGTGACATTGTTTGTTCAAATGTTCACAATTATTAACAGTAAAATAGAAGGGAGACAAGCTTTTTTTTGACCAAGTATGTAAATGTGATTCATGTACTTGAATGTCACATGACTGTGAATGATCTCCCTAATAAAAACAGAATTTAAAAAAAGAACATGTGTGGTGCATCAAGGTTTCACATCCCGACTCTTCACAAGCTGCAGTCATCGTCTCCATGTGTTCACCTGCTGCAGGTGTGTCGACCACACTCATCTGTTTCACTGTTTTACTCCAACACACAAACACAGCGACTCACAACATGAATGTGTGTGTGTGTGTGTGTGTGTGTGTGTGTGTGTGTGTGTGTGTGTGTGATTAAATATTAACAGGAAGAATCAAAGCTCTGCTGTTTACCTCATTGATGCTCTGAGGCAGGATTAGACCTCATTAACACACACACACACACACACACACACACACACACTCACAAACACACACACACACACACACACACACACAC
>CM034600.1:41237642-41243374 GCA_020091685.1 Lutjanus erythropterus | reverse complement strand
CGGAGGACACGACGTCCATGATTAGTGAAAACAGTCTGAAATGTGGACTCGTCAGACCACAGGACACTTTTCCTCTTTGCGTCCGTCCATCTCAGATGAGCTCTGGTCCAGAGAAGTCTGCAGTGTTTCTGGATGTTGTTGATATCTGTCTTTCTATTTGCATGTAGAGTCTGAACTTACATTTGTAGATGCAGAGACAAACTGTGTCCCTGAGTCCATGTAGTGTCCTTTATACAATGATGAGGGTTTTTAATGCAGTGCTGCCTGAGGGGTCAAAGGTCACAGACAGTCAGTGTTGGTTTTCAGAGATTTCTCTGGATTCTCTGAATCTTTTAATGATATTATGGATTGTAGATGATGAAATCTATAAATTCCTGCAGTTTTGTGTTGACAGACGTTGTTCTTGAACCTTTTGTTTCTCCTGTCTCAACTTTTTTGGAACATGTTTCCAGCATCAAATTCACAATAACTGTATATTTACAAAAAACAATAAAGTTAATCAGTTTAAATGGTAAATATCTTGTCTGTGTGCTGAATGTAATTGAATGCAAGTAAAAACTGAACTGCAAATCACTGCATTCTGTTTGTATTTATGTTTTACACAACTTCTTTTTGGGAATTGGGTTTGTTTTTATTGAATTAATCATCAGTTCTGAACTGAGTCGTGACGCTGAGAGCAGAAATCAGATCTGATGGTGAGAGTTTCTATTTACTGATCATCCTGATACAGACACTGTCCCAGATTCACTCTTAAAAAAAAAACCAGACAGACAGACGGGCAGAGAGAGAGAGAGACAGATGGAGAGACGGGCAGAGAGACAGAGAGGAAGGAAGAGGCAGTCAGTAAATGGAAATGGAAACAGTGAGACAGTAAACACAGTTCAGCTCAGTCTGCAACACAGAAGGAACTTCCTCCTTCATTACAAACAGCAGGATACACACACACACACACACACACACACACACACACACACACACACTGATTACTGCCTGTCATCTCTGTCTCTGTATAGTCACACACACACACACACACACACACACACACACAGATTCATCAGATGCTGTAGCCAAACACTCGTACAGAGAAACTATCAGACATGAAACATCCAGACTGCAGCTTTTTTAATAACTGGTTACTGGCTGGTTACTGACTGAGTTCAAGTGTTCTGACTGGTTACTGACTGGTTACTGACTGGTTACTGGCTGGTTACTGGCTGGTTACTGGCTGAGTTCAAGTGTTCTGACTGGTTACTGACTCTGACTTGTTAACATCTCTGAATGACGGCACAGGTAAACATTTTTTCAGTTGATCGATGAATTTATCCTGTCAATAATTAATCTTGTCAATAGTAAGAAAAAAATGGGTCCAAACACGAGGACATACTATTGATCATACAATTGACTAAATGATGATCCACCTCGTGGTTGGAGTGTAAACGTTGTGGCTCTGTGCTGTCAATAAAGCTTTTTTTGAAGAGTTGAATGAACTCAGTCTTTCCATTAAATGCCATCGTTTTGTTGGGTCTTTGTCCACAGACTGTGTTTAAATAAAGCCTCTCTGTTGAAGCCTGACTGTTCATTAACACTGTTCACCCCGAGCCTTTCAATAAAGTTCATTTAAATTCACTCCTTTTGTTTGGCCGGTCTTTGTCAGCGCAGCTCATTTCAATAAAGACACTGTCACTGCCCGGACTTTCAATAAAGACTGTTTTCAATAAAGTTCTCATCAGTGTTCCAGCTTGTTTTTAAATACCCAGCAGGCCCTGAACACATCACATCAGTTGATGTCACTCAGTGTCCGACGAGACGAAGACAGCCAGAAAAAACCCAGAAGAGTCCTGGACTCGTTACAGAACACAGAACACAGAACACAGAACACAGCTCAAGGAGAACACAAACATGTTCTACATCACACAAACAGGCGACACAAATTCATAAAGAAACAACAAAACTCAGGAAAAACCCAAAACTTTTGCAAAAATCTCAAAATTCAGACCCAAATACAGTAAAAATCAAACAAACAATAATGAATAAATAATTATAAATTTAAAAGTCAACATAAAAAAACCTACAACCCTGAAATTAGTGCTGAACAATTCTGAAAAAACATCACTGTGATTATTTTGACTGATATTTGTGAAATTAGACAGAATGATAATGTTTACATGAATAATTTCATTTTATTTGAAAAACAGATTAAAATGATTATGGTGTGATTTTTTTGACAGATCTGTTCCAAACAAAGATGTTTCCTAAAGTCTGTAGAACGTGATGTGTAGAACCGGACGTCTCTGCGGAACAACATGAGTTCATTAAAACATGTTTCGCCTCCTGTGATTTGTCAGTACGGCTGTCAGTCATTCTGTGACAAAAAAAACAAACAACAACTCACGTTTGAGTAAAAACCCAGAAATTTGGTTCAGATGTGATTAAATATCGTGGATCCTGGTGTAAACCTGAACGTTTGTCCTCGGTGAAGCAGATCAACCTGTCAGCTGCTGGACAGATTTGTGTTTGACTCGCTCTGATGTCATGCACACGTGGGAAACAATGACCTCACGAGATCGAGGCGGCCGCAGTTTTTAGAGCCAGGTGCCGCAGATTCTGATTGGCTCTTACTGTCAACAACAAACACCACATGATGTATAAAATACTAGCTTTCTGTGTAATTGAAATATTTAACAGCAGATATATCAGTCGTAATGAAGTTTTAATCTGTTAACAAGCAGATATTTAATGTCTGATAAAATAATAAAGGTTATATATCTGATTTACAAATCAGTGATCAACAACAAACTTTATCTCTTCAGCTGTGAACGTGGTCTGCAGACTACAGGTGGTCTACAGGTGATCTACCAGGAAGTTAGTGTCACTTCCTGTTTATTAGGAAACTGTCTGACTTGACTGCAGCTTTTTGTCTCCGCCTCCTGCTGTGGCCGTCTGACCTCGTCTGCTCTGCAGGTGAGGCGCAGGTCATCTGTAGCGAGGCTTGATGTCTCCAACAGATCCATGTGGCCCCGCCTCCATTCAGAACGAACTCCAAAAGCCTTGGATCCAATTGGGCCGATGACGACCATTTATTTATGATGGGGCGGGTTCTATGTGATGATTGACAGAGGAGCATTGCTAGTCCAGAAGTCACGTCACACACTTTGTGGGTCTGATTGGTTGTGATTCTTTGGAGTCTTGGAGAAAGAAACTAAATGTTTTATTTCAGGTTGTGATCATCATGTTCAGTAGTTTAGAGACTTTTATTTTGAAAGTTTACTTTGAAAGTATCACATTTGTTTCTACTTCCTGTTGCTCAGCTCTTTTTTTCTGCAGCTTGTGCAGAGAAGAAGTAACTGACGATTGTTGATGTTTAGTTTGTTTACTGCCCTGCTATGATGTTGGTAAACAGATGTTTCAGTATCATCCTGCACAGACTGAAAATATAAAATGAACTGACAGGTTCGTATCTGTGAATCAGTCAATGCTGACGCAGGAAATGTGGTTAAAAAGCTGAGAAGTGGGCTGAATTTCCTGCAGGAGGCGCCAGAGGTCATTAACATCTGTCATTAAATGAGACAAGGACATGACATCTGTCAACATGAGCCCCTCGTAATGTCCGCCTTCTCAAACTAACCAACACTGTGGAGGCTCAACATATGACATCATCAACCAACATGACATCATCAACAGCAAGCCACGTTCCAGACTTTAACAGGAACTTGTTATCTTTGTGGATATCAGTGTTTCAACAAGTCAAGGTCAACGAGAATTTAATGAATGTATTGTTTAATAATCAACAACCCAGTGATGTCATGACCACATCATCACCCTGGAACAAACAGCTGATCGCTGACAACCTTTTATTGAACAGCTGACGGCTCCATGAAACTCCTACATGTGTGACGCTGACGACCGACACAAGAACCACTCAGGTTCCATCAGCCATCGGAACGTTAGTGAGAACGCGTCTCTGATCGAAGAGCAAAACAACACTGTGATTGGTCTAAAATATAAAGTGGTGGACCCAATCTCTGACTCACGTCCTCACAGTCCTGTTCTCCTCAGATCAACACATCCAGACCACATTACCCAGAATACAGCTGCTGTCTGTGTGCTACTTCTTCCTGTCAACAGAGTCAACTTAAAACTGTCCAACAGACGAGGCCAGAAACCCGAGAACGTAAAGAAAGACAGGAAGTTAGCTGTGTGTCACAGGAAGTGTGTTTCTGTCTGAAGCTGTGGACGGGAAACACACACACATAAAAACACACAGTAACACACACATTCAACAACATGGAGAAGAGACAGAGGCTGTCTGACTCGCTACCTGCAGACAGAACTCTGGGCTAAAAGTGACAGGTGTTGGTTTCTGACTGTTTACCTGCTGGTTTTTGACTCTTTCTGTCTGATTTCTGGCTGTTACTGATTGGTTACCTGCTGTTTTAAGACTGGTTACTGATGACTGTTTGACAGCTGTTTCCTCACTGTTACTGACTCTTCAGGCATTTTGTTTGGTTTCTGTCTGACTGGTTACCGGCTGGTGTCTGACTGGTACGCTCTTTTTTTTTTTTTTTTACTCTTACTGACTAGTTTCTGACTGGTTACCGACTGGTTTCAGGCGTTCTCGCTTCACTTTGACTTCAAAGAGAATTTTTCATCACAGCCAATTATAAACACACACACACACACTTGTCTGGTTTCACCATCATTGTGAAGTCCACGTCAGCTACACTTCTCGTCACCACGGTTACCACAACCGTCTCCATAGAAACCTCGACCATCAGAGGGACACGCCTGCCTTTAACCACGAACACACTTTTATTCTGCACTGTCCAGGTTTTCATGACTCACAGTGTCGGAGCCGATGACCTCAAAGTAAACCAGAGCTGCAATGATCAATCAAATAACTGATTATTATTATTATTATTATTATTATTATTATTATTATTATTATTATTATTATTATTATTATTATTATTATTATTATTATTATTATTATTATTAACTGATTATTTTGATGATCAATTAATCGACTTGAGTAATTTTTTAAATAAAAAAGGTGAAAATCATCTGATCTGATCTAGATTCTTAAACGTGAATACTTTCTGGTTTCTGAGGATTTTGTGAAACAATAATTTATATTTGTCACCATTTTTACCATTTTTTGGACCAAACAAGTGATCAATTAATCAAGAAAATGATCAACAGATTAATCGACAATGAAAATAATCATTACAAGAAAGACTTGAAAACATTCTGTGGAGTTTTTACTGATGTGTTTTATGTCTTAGAACAAAACATGAAAATCTGTTTAGCTGCTGTTAAACACACTTTATTTCACACATCAAACCAAAAACACATTCAGCTGTCAGAGGTCAGAGAGCCACCAGGAAACAGACGGTGAAGCACCTGCTGCAGTGTCACCAGAACTATTAGACACAACCAGCAAAGATTTATAAAGTTCCTCCAACATCAACAGGACCTCCACAAACACAGTCCCCTGATGAAATCAAATTTAATCTGAAGCTGTTGTTGATCACTTGTGCCCCCTAGTGGTCGATTCATAAAAGGCTTTTGTCTCCAGTCAGGTTACAGTTTACATCCACATCTGTCCAGAACGTGAACCACGAAACAGAAAACTCAACGTACAAACAGAAGAGAAAGTAAACTTCAGACCACAGAGATTCAGTTAGAAGCTACAGACGTCCTGAGAGCTGACAACACACACACACTCACACACA
>CM034600.1:41197642-41235142 GCA_020091685.1 Lutjanus erythropterus | reverse complement strand
ACGTTTCAGTTAAATCATCTTCATCACACAGAGGATGATGATGATGATGATGATGATGATGATGATGATGATGATGATGATGATGATGCTCCTTCATGCAGGTCACATGACCTCAGTGTCAGTGTGTTGGTGTGTGTGTGTGACTGACAGGAAGACGTGAAGAAGAGTCACGGCGTCTCTCTGCGTCTCAAAGTAAATCTGTCACTTTTTTATCAACTGTTTATCAAACAACCACAACAACCAATCACACTTGACCAAAACTTTAAGCAACCAATCAGCTCTCAGCACAGAAACCTGCAACTGGTCAGCCTAGAGTTCATCAAACCAATCAGAAACCAATCAGAAACTGATCAGAAACTGATCAGAAACCAGCTGACATGATGGAAGAAACACTGAGAGAAAGTTCCATCCATCCATTGATCATCTGATCAATAATTCTGATTTATTTCCCTCCTCACCAATCAGGTTCTGTTTTCAGTTTGTGTCACCAGGACAACAGAAAAACTCCTGAGCTGATTCTCATCAAACTTGGTTGAAGGTTCATTGAGAACCAAGAAGAACCTGTTTTTTTTACCTTTATTTATTCAGAGTAGGTTCACTGAGAGCGACGCTCTGTTCTCCAGGAACGTCCTGATCACGTTCTCACCCGGGAGCTGCTCAGTACAGCCACAGTCTGAGCAGCTGGAGTTAAGAACCTTGCTCTGTTCTACTGTGGAACAGAAAAGTGGAGTACTGTTCTCTTTCATTTTCTGAGACAGAACGTTTGGAACACGGAACTCATGTCAAATGTAGGAACCCGGCATGATTGAAGAGACTGTTGTTCTGTGAGTGAACAAACAGAACCAACAAGATGTCCAGAATAAACAGAACAAACAAAACAACAGAACAGCAGAACCCATTAGACAGAACTGCAGAACCAAACAGCATTGTTTCAACTATAAGAACCGTCTCACTGATTCTGTTTTTTGTTCTGAACTGAACTTGAAGCAGTTCTAAAGTTCCCCAGGTTCTGATCTGATCTGATCATGTTAAATGTTCTAAAGGATTAATTAGAGGACGTGTTTAACACAACTGTCCCCTTTAACAGAACCTGAACGTCGGGTTCCTCAGACAGAAGAGAACATTTCATCATTTTAATATAATTTACAATTAAAATGAGAATAATGATCATTTCCTTCCATCAGTCAGAATAATCAAATACTTTCTGAAAAATCATTCAACAACACACACATCAATCAATAATCAATAACAACCTCTGTGTGTGTGTGTGGGGGGGGGGGGGTTATTGTTTATATTTGAGTTCTCAGAGGTCACGTGATGCAGACTTCCCTTATGTAACGTCAGTAAAGGTGACTCTAAATTCACTTCTCTCTCTCTCTCTCCCTGTGTGTGTGTGTGTGTGTGTGTGTGTGTGTGTGTGTGTGTGTGTGTTGGAATGTCAGCTATTCAGTATGCGGCTGCGGGCTGAGCTGTGCCGTGCCAGGACAGGCTGGGAACACCCGACACACACACACACACACACACACACACACACACACACACACACACACACACACACACAGTAGAGTAAACAGTGTGTGTGTGTGTGTGTGTGTGTGTGTGTGTGTGTGTGTGTGTGTGTGTGTGTGTGTGTTTCAGTGTTAAATCAGACCTGATTTTAAATCTTCTCTCTGCCGTTCAACTCCTCACTCTGACTCCCTTCACCAGACTCAGTTATAAAATCGGAACTTTTAATCTGTCTGCTCTTCACTCCCCGTCGTGGTGCGTTTAACGGCTGCGTGACTTCAAACCGCAGAACCGAAACAGACAACTGACGTTTCATCAAGCAGCTGCAGCCGAACTACAGACCGGCTCGATCCGGCACTGACAAGACCGTCAGTCAGTCCTCTCAGTGGAAACAACAGACAGACAAGCGAGAACATTTAAAACTCTCAGATTTCTGAACGGAGTTTGGTGCGTCGCTGTGACACGCCTGGCTCACACACACGCTCCTTCCTTCCTGCAGAGCTGCGGATCGGGACTCGGGACAAGTCAAAGACGTGTAAACGGGTCCAGAGTGATCGGGGTAAGACTCACCTGAGTTCAGCGGGTCCGACCGGTCCAGGAAATCCTCCAGAAATCCGCAGAGTCCCGCCGCAACAGACCTGCACGATCCGGACCGAGAGCCGCACAACAGGTCTGACAGAGACCCCGCCCCGCTGCTTCGCTCCGCGCGGCGCCGGGAGGCTTTTCAACGCTCCTCAGCTGCTGCCTGGCTGCAGGACTCCGAGGCAGGAGGAGGAGAACCAGGGACCTGCTGATCGCTGGACACAATCGATTACTGATTTAAGTCCGTCAAAGTTTGTTTCAGTGAGAATCAATCGGTTCTATCTGGGTTCAGTCAGTAGGGGAGAACTGGGACCAAAGTAACCCTTTTCAGATAAACGTCATTTTTCAATGCAGACTCTTTTTCTTGTGATCAGCAGCTCGTGTCTGTTTGAACAGTTTGATTTGTGATAAAACAAATAAACAATCATGTTTAACAATTAAAAACATTTCAGTTCTGGCAGGAAGTTGAGGTGTTACGATCACACACGTCTCAGCTGACCCACTCAGTGTTTTATTTAAGAAGGACACATTTATTCATCAGTACTTTTATATTTTATAAAGCAGGTCTCTTTCTGAGTTTTAGCTGCATGAGTTCAGTGAGTCTCAGGACTGAAGCCATCGCTGATGACCACGAGGTGTGAAGATGTTTTCAAACTGCTGTCCAACGTCTCACAGTCACTTGGACAGTCACTCATGTCCTCAAGTTGTTTTTACAGTAAGCAGGAGACATCAGGTGGACAAATTTAAAATAAACTCTGGAGTCTGAAGTTAAAACTCTTCATGTTTTCGTTCAGGAAGTCGTTGGTCACAAACATGTTTGATGTTTTCATGCTGAAGAAACTAAACATCATTTACTTCAGTACAAGTACAAGTACTCACATGACAAAAATACTCAATTACAAACAGTGGTGGACAGTAACAAAGTACATTTACTTGAGTACTGTACTTAAGTACATTTTTGGAGTATCTGTACTTTACTTTTTTGTAAACTTCTGACTTTCACTCTTCTACATTTTAAAGACAAATATTGTATTTCTGACTCCACTACATTTCCAGGAAAGTTGTCGTTCAGTGTTTCCCTGGTCCTCACTGTCCTGCATGTTTCAGGTGTTTCTGCTCCAACACACCTGATTCACATGATCAGGTTGTTGTCAGGTTTCTGCAGAGGCTTGATGACGAGCTGATCATGTGGATCAGGTGTGTTGGAGCAGAAACATCTGAAACATGCAGGACAGTGTCCTCTGAGGACCAGGGCTGAGAAACACTGTGTCGTTACTCTGAACTTTTAGGCGAAGTGTAACTTTGAAGTCAGCTGTTGCTGTTTTTTCTTTTCTAAAATGCGGTTGGCTACACGCTGTGTCCCTCACAGAAGGAGACCAATCACAGTACCCACAGTCAACTGGGACTGATGTAAAAACAGAAATATATCATCCAGACGCTCTGTAACAAGAACAAACAAGCTCCTCCTCTTTCAGTCAAACTAAACTCAGTCATGGTGACGGCAGGAGAAAGACTAAATGAAATCTCAGAAAGTTATTATAATTATAAAACTAGAAATAATTCCAGGTAGCTTTTACTGTTGGATTGATTTGATCACATAATTCATGTATATATATATATATACTGCCTCTGAAGACAGAAAGAAATCTGAGTTATTTAACAGACTTGGAGAAATCCTTACAGTCGACTTCAATCTGATTTAATGATGTGATTTTAATACAGTTACATCAGAAAATGACAATAACTGTCCTTTTTGTTTTTGATTACGTTTCTATACTGAAGATTTTATAGGTGTTTCTATAGACTTTGTGTATCAGAGAGGATCTACAAACAAGTCGGTTCATCATCAGGTGTTTCAGAGTTACAAGGTTCAGTAAATGCATCATGAAAACAATACAGCATTTATATTAGAAAATGTACTTTGTAATCTGTACTTTTGAATACTTAAGTATTTTTAAAAGTAAGTATTCTAGTACTTTACCTTGAGTAAAACTTTGACACAACACGTTTCACTTGTAGTTGAGTAATATCTGACCAGGAGTATTTGTACTCGGTACTTGGTTGAGTACTTTGTCCACCACTGATTACAAGTCACTTTTAATAATCACTGCATCTATCAGTTACCAGTGCAGAGCCTTTTAGGGGCGTTCCAGTTCGAGCACGTCCCCATTTGTTTAAAACATGTGGACGTTTGTTCCAAACAGCTGACGGTTCAGAGCAGGACGACTGTCTGCTGCCTGTAGTGGAGTCGAGAACCGCTTCGTCCTCATCAATACATCTGTGAAGTCCATCGTTTATTTCAAATGAAATTTGAAATGAAATGAAGTTTGTTCACAACTTATAAAAATGTTCTGTTTGGAACCCACAATCATCTGCCTTTGTTCTGAGCAGCGTTCCTTTTGCACAGAAGGCAAACCGCTTTCTTCTGAAGGCGTGCCATTTAGTTCGAACTCGCGTCCTTTGCGAGCTCTTTTGTTCTGAAGTCACGCCTGTTTGTTCCAAACGCCAGACCATTTCTCCCAAAAGTGTGACCTTGTGTTCCGATCACGCGTCGGTTCAGAGCGGGACGATTGCTGGCTTGCAGCGTTGTTGAGAATGAATCATCTTATCACCGATTGATCTTCATCAATACATCGGTGAACGATCAAGACGTGAACAACAGACAACGACTCTGATTCCTGTAACATGTTTCTGTACTTTTATTTTGAAAAGCACTGGACAAATAAAGGTTCAGATCATTTTTATCTTTTTTTCTACAGAATAAACTTCAACACATTCTAATCTTCATCATCCTCATCATCATCCACAGTAAATATAAACATTACAAACATTAAACTTTCTTCTGAAATAAAGTTTTTATACTCAAACTCTCCAGCAGCAGATTTATTGATTGATTGATCAGCTGAGCTGCTAAATACAAGTTGATTGATTATAATTATTGATATATTTATAGTTTACAGTATAGATCAGACGAAGCAGCTCCTGTAAAAACGTCTCACTGTGAAAACAATTAAAGACTCAAATTGGCACAATTTAAAATTCAGCTGCAGTCAGTCAGTTAGTCACATGACCTCTAACCTCTGAGTCATGTGACTCAGATCATCAGAAGTGACATCACCTCAGCTTCTCTGGTATCATGAAGCTCAGTGTGAACCAGGTACATCATCATGGTAACAGATCAGGTAAACAGCCTGACCAATCAGATGACAGGAGACACACAGTGACATCACACCTACAGGATCCTGACAGGGACAAAAACAGTTTTATGACACCAAACCAGGAAGCTGCTTAAATAAACTTCCTGTTGTTTGTTCCATCAGAACAACATGAGGAGACTCATTCACGTCACAGTTTGTTAAAAATGTAAAAAACAGTCGGACGGTCAGAACAAAAAAATTAAATACTGAATCGTTCACTTTATAATAACCAAGTCTTTTCAAGTGGTTATTATTGATTTCTTGATGATGATGATTATAGAGTGCTACAGCTTCTTCTTCTGTGACCTGATTGGTTGTTTCACAGTGAACTGGTCCAGTTAGAAACCAGCTTCATGGCACCAGTTCAGAAACAGACTAAAAACAAGTTTAAAATCAGTCACATGACCAGCCTGCTCTGTGAGTGTGTGTGTGTCTCTGGTAACCAGTAAAAGCAGCAGCAGAGTTAAACTCAGGAGGCAGATTCCTCTTCATCCTCCTCCTCCTCCTCCTCCTCCTCCCCTCTCTCTCCCCAGCAGGACACACAGCTCCGACAGCCTCTGTTGCATCCTGGGAATTCCTGACAGCTGATTCTCCAGACGCTGCTTCTCCTCCTGACACACACACACACACACACACACACACACACACACACTGTCAGTGAGCTGTGTTTGAATAAAGTTTCACTGTGAGGAAGAACACTGCAGCCCTGCAGGCACTCATAACCCACATGACCCACACACAGACAGCTGATTGGCTCGTGTTCCTCACACACACACACACACACACACACACATGTGTGCCGCAGGCGTGTTGTTGTGCTGCTGCTGCTGGTTACCACGGAAACCATGGCGGGTCTGTGGAGGTCAGCTGAGGAAGAATTCAGTTATTTTAACAAACTGATCTGAGAGCTGCTGATGGCACTGAGAGGAGAGGGACACCTGGACAGGTAACAGCCAATCACAGACAGAGTGATCATGTGACCAGCTGAGGCTCCTCGTCTGAAGTCAGTGTGTGTTTGATGGATTAAAAGCAGATTTTATGATATCAGTAAAGCGTCTCATTGTCTACAGAATGGAGGTAATATGATGATAAAACAACTGACCAATCAGGCGGCCTGTCAGTGCTGGTGGGAGGAGCCTAATGACAGGAGGAGCAGTTTGATTCATGCTGTAAAACTCAGAGTGACTCTGTTCAGAAAAGTTAATGATGATGATTTCCTCCATGAACTGACAAATTCATCCTGTTACAATTATTTTTAAAATCTTTCTTTATTATTTTCATATTCTTGATCAATCAATTAGTTGTTTGATCCATAAAATGTTGAAAAATGTTGATCAGTGTTTTGTCCTCAGAGAGAAAACAGAAACTATTCACATTTAAGATGAAATAAGAAAATAATGATTTTTTCTTACAAAATGATTCAAACTAATCAATTATCAGAATAGTTGGTGATTCATTGAATAGTTGATTAATAATCAAGTGTTGCAACTCTACCTGTGAAACCAAACTGTTAAAATCATTGATTTTGATCTGCGTCTCACACAACAGAAACTAACTAATATTGACATATAACAGAACAAATACTGTTTTTATACAAACTGTTCACATCTTCTTAAATCCTACATTAGAATTTACACTCTTATGTTTTATTTGATTTTCTGTGTAATAAATCATTTTCAAACTGAAATTTTCACTGTTAAATTTTTATGCTATAATCTAAACAATCTGATCATTTATATTATTTCTCTCTTAATTATTTACACACCGTGTGTGTGACAACATGTGTGTGTATGACAACATGTGTGTATGACAACATGTGTGTATGACAACATGTGTGTATGACAACATGTGTGTGTGTGATAACATGTGTGTGTATGACAACATGTGTGTATGACAACATGTGTATGACAACATGTGTGTGTATGACAACATGTGTGTATGACAACATGTGTGTATGACAACATGTGTGTGACAACATGTGTGTGTATGACAACATGTGTGTATGACAACATGTGTATGACAACATGTGTGTATGACAACATGTGTGTGTATGACAACATGTGTGTGTATGACAACATGTGTGTATGACAACATGTGTGTGTATGACAACATGTGTGTGTATGACAACATGTGTGTATGACAACATGTGTGTGTATGACAACATGTGTGTATGACAACATGTGTGTGTATGACAACATGTGTGTGTATGACAACATGTGTATGACAACATGTGTGTGTATGACAACATGTGTGTATGACAACATGTGTGTGTATGATAACATGTGTGTATGACAACATGTGTGTACAATGTGTGTGTGTGTGTATGACAACATGTGTGTGTATGACAACATGTGTGTGATGACAACATGTGTGTATGACAACATGTGTGTGTATGACAACATGTGTGTGTATGACAACATGTGTGTATGACAACATGTGTGCAACATGTGTGTATGACAACATGTGTGTGTATGACAACATGTGTGTGTATGACATGTGTGTGTATGACAACATGTGTGTATGACAACATGTGTGTGTATGACAACATGTGTGTGTATGACAACATGTGTGTGTATGACAACATGTGTGTATGACAACATGTGTGTATGACAACATGTGTGTGTGACAACATGTGTATGACAACATGTGTGTGTATGACAACATGTGTGTATGACAACATGTGTGTGACAACATGTGTGTGTATGACAACATGTGTGTGTATGACAACATGTGTGTGTGACAACATGTGTGTGTATGACAACATGTGTGTATGACAACATGTGTGTGTATGACAACATGTGTGTGTGACAACATGTGTGTGTATGACAACATGTGTGTGTGACAACATGTGTGTATGACAACATGTGTATGACAACATGTGTGTGTGACAACATGTGTGTATGACAACATGTGTGTATGACAACATGTGTGTGTATGACAACATGTGTGTGTATGACAACATGTGTGTGTGACAACATGTGTGTGTATGACAACATGTGTGTGTGACAACATGTGTGTATGACAACATGTGTGTGTATGACAACATGTGTGTGTATGACAACATGTGTGTGTGACAACATGTGTATGACAACATGTGTGTGTATGACAACATGTGTGTATGACAACATGTGTGTGTATGACAACATGTGTGTATGACAACATGTGTGTGTGACAACATGTGTGTGTATGACAACATGTGTGTGTGACAACATGTGTGTATGACAACATGTGTGTGTATGACATGTGTGTATGACAACATGTGTGTGTATGACAACATGTGTATGACAACATGTGTGTATGACAACATGTGTGTATGACAACATGTGTGTGTATGACAACATGTGTGTGTATGACAACATGTGTGTGTGACAACATGTGTGTGTATGACAACATGTGTGTGTGACAACATGTGTGTATGACAACATGTGTGTGTGACAACATGTGTGTGACAACATGTGTGTATGACAACATGTGTGTATGATAACATGTGTGTATGACAACATGTGTGTATGACAACATGTGTGTGTAAATAACATGTATGTGTGTATGACAACATGTGTGTGTATGACAACATGTGTGTATGACAACATGTGTGTGTGACAACATGTGTGTATGACAACATGTGTATGACAACATGTGTGTGTATGACAACATGTGTATGACAACATGTGTGTATGACAACATGTGTGTATGACAACATGTGTGTATGACAACATGTGTGTGTGACAACATGTGTGTATGTATGACAAAATGTGTGTGTATGACAACATGTGTGTATGACAACATGTGTATGACAACATGTGTGTGTGACAACATGTGTGTATGACAACATGTGTGTGTATGATAACATGTGTGTATGACAACATGTGTGTATGACAACATGTGTATGACAACATGTGTGACAACATGTGTGTGTATGACAACATGTGTGTGTATGACAACATGTGTGTATGACAACATGTGTGTATGACAACATGTGTGTGTATGACAACATGTGTGTATGACAACATGTGTATGACAACATGTGTGACAACATGTGTGTGTATGATAACATGTGTGTATGACAACATGTGTGTAACAACATGTGTGTATGACAACATGTGTGTGTGATAACATGTGTGTATGACAACATGTGTGTGTGACAACATGTGTGTATGACAACATGTGTGTGTATGACAACATGTGTGTATGACAACATGTGTATGAATAACATGTGTGTATCATGTGTGTGTATGACAACATGTGTGTGTATGACAACATGTGTGTATGACAACATGTGTGTATGACAACATGTGTGTATGACAACATGTGTGTATGATAACATGTGTGTATGACAACATGTGTGTATATGACAACATGTGTGTATGACAACATGTGTGTATGACAACATGTGTGACAACATGTGTGTGTATGACAACATGTGTGTATGACAACATGTGTGTATGACAACATGTGTGTGTATGACAACATGTGTGTATGACAACATGTGTGTGTATGACAACATGTGTGTATGACAACATGTGTGTATGACAACATGTGTGTATGACAACATGTGTGTATGACAACATGTGTGTATGACAACATGTGTGTATGACAACATGTGTGTATGACAACATGTGTGTGTATGACATGTGTGTATGACAACATGTGTGTGTATGACAACATGTGTATGACAACATGTGTGTATGACAACATGTGTGTATGACAACATGTGTATGACAACATGTGTATGACAACATGTGTGTATGACAACATGTGTATGACAACATGTGTGTGTGACAACATGTGTATGACAACATGTGTGTATGATAACATGTATGTGTGTATGACAACATGTGTGTATGACAACATGTGTATGTATGACAACATGTGTGTATGACAACATGTGTATGACAACATGTGTGTATGACAACATGTGTGTATGACAACATGTGTGTATGACAACATGTGTGTATGACAACATGTGTGTGTATGACAACATGTGTGTGACAACAACATGTGTGTGTATGACAACATGTGTGTGTATGACATATGTGTGTGACAACATGTGTGTATGACATGTGTGTGACAACATGTGTGTATGTATGACAACATGTGTGACAACATGTGTGTGTATGACAACATGTGTATGACAACATGTGTGTATGACAACATGTGTGTATGACAACATGTGTGTATGACAACATGTGTGTGTGACAACATGTGTGTATGACAACATGTGTGTATGACAACATGTGTGTGTACAACATGTGTGTGTGACAACATGTGTGTATGACAACATGTGTGTATGACAACATGTGTGTATGACAACATGTGTGTATGACAACATGTGTGTGTATGACAACATGTGTGTATGACAACATGTGTGTATGACAACATGTGTATGACAACATGTGTGTGACAACATGTGTGCAGTTATCATATTTACCCATAAATAAGTTTCAGCTTCATACAAAGACAACTGAGGACAAACCTCCTGTGAACA
This sequence comes from Lutjanus erythropterus, assembly GCA_020091685.1. Classification (NCBI taxonomy): domain Eukaryota; kingdom Metazoa; phylum Chordata; class Actinopteri; order Lutjaniformes; family Lutjanidae; genus Lutjanus; species Lutjanus erythropterus. Next base: position 41,224,372 of record CM034600.1, on the reverse strand, counting down.
TCCTCTCTGACATGAATATATACAGGAAGAGATGATCGTTTGTCTCTTCCTGACGGGACACTGACCTGCAGAGACACGCGGGCGCGTCCAGAGGTTCAAACCTCCACCCTCCCTCTCCATCAAACTGCAGCAGGTGAGAGTGGTACTTCCTGTCAGGAGAAGAAGAGGAGAGGTGTCAGGGTGGGCAGCTCTCAGATCAGCTCAGAGCTCTGCTGCCCCTGCAGGTCTACAGCAGAACTGTCTCAGAATGTCTCTGTTCACTGCAGAGACTCAACAACACCTGGGTGCTTTTCATTATGTTGAATTTTGCCTCCTCGTCTCCTCTCTCCTTCGTCGACCTGGAAGTAGTTTCCCTCCGCCATGATGAAGGATTTTCAATTCTCAATTCTCACACACTTTAAATGCACCTAGAGCAGACGAGGAGAGAGAGAGAGAGAGGCTTCTGAAGGAGCTCAGGCGAGGATACATCGGTGTATCCTACATGGAAGTCTTATATCAATTAAGGGGCGTGTCGTATAAATGATGCACTCCATGTTATCCTGAAAACAATGAAATCATTTTAATTACACAGTTTATTCTCACAGTTACATGAAGAAACATAATATCATGCATCAGTCTGTGTGTGATGAGTCAGTCTGTGTGTGATGAGTCAGTCATGCGATGAGTCAGTCTGTGCGATGAGTCAGTCTGTGCGATGAGTCAGTCTGTGTGTGATGAGTCAGTCTGTGTGATGAGTCAGTCTGTGCGATGAGTCAGTCTGTGCGATCAGTCTGTGCGATGAGTCAGTCTGTGTGATGAGTCAGTCTGTGTGTGATGAGTCAGTCTGTGTGTGATGAGTCAGTCTGTGCATGAGTCAGTCTGTGCGATGAGTCAGTCATGTGATATGAGTCAGTCTGTGTGTGATGAGTCAGTCTGTGTGTTGAGTCAGTCTGTGTGTGATGAGTCAGTCTGTGCAATGAGTCAGTCTGTGCGATGAGTCAGTCTGTGCGATGAGTCAGTCTGTGTGATATGAGTCAGTCTGTGTGTGATGAGGAGTCAGTCTGTGTGTGATGAGAGTCAGTCTATATGCGATGAGTCAGTCGATGCGATGAGTCAGTCTGTGTGATGAGTCATCTGTGTGTGAGAGTCAGTATCTGTGCGATGGAGTCAGTCTGTGTGATGGAGTCAGTCTGTGTGCGATGAGTCAGTCTGTGTCCGATGAGTCAGTCTCTGTCGATGAGTCAGTCTGTGCGATGAGTCAGTCTGTGTGCGATGAGTCAGTCTGTGTGTGGTCAGTATCTGTGCGATGAGTCAGTCTGTGTGATGAGTCAGTCTGTGCGATGAGTCAGTCTCTGTGCGATGAGTCAGTCTGTGTGTGATGAGTCAGTCTGTGCGTGAGTCAGTCTGTGCGATGAGTCAGTCTGTGCGATGAGTCAGTCTCTGTGTCGATGAGTCAGTCTGTGTCGATGAGTCAGTCTGTGCACGATGGAGTCAGTCTGTGCGATGAGTCAGTCTGTGTGTGATGAGTCAGTCTGTGTGCGATGAGTCAGTCTGTGCGATCAGTCTGTGTGCGATGAGTCAGTCTGTGTGTGATGAGTCAGTCTGTGTGTGATGAGTCAGTCTGTGTGTGCGATGAGTCAGTCTGTGCGATGGAGTCAGTCTGTGTGTGATGAGTCAGTCTGTGTGTGATGAGTCAGTCTGTGCGATGAGTCAGTCTGTGTGTGATGAGTCAGTCTGTGCGATGAGTCAGTCTGTGTGTGATGAGTCAGTCTGTGTGATGAGTCAGTCTGTGTGATGAGTCAGTCTGTGTGTGATGAGTCAGTCTGTGTGTGATGAGTCAGTCTGTGTGCGATGAGTCAGTCTGTGCGATGAGTCAGTCTGTGTGTGATGAGTCAGTCTGTGTGCGATGAGTCAGTCTGTGCGATGAGTCAGTCTGTGTGCGATGAGTCAGTCTGTGTGATGAGTCAGTCTGTGTGCGATGAGTCAGTCTGTGCGATGAGTCAGTCTGTGCGATGAGTCAGTCTGTGTGCGATGAGTCAGTCTGTGCGATGAGTCAGTCTGTGCGTTGAGTCAGTCTGTGTGCGATGAGTCAGTCTGTGTCGATGAGTCAGTCTGTGCGATGAGTCAGTCTGTGTGCGATGAGTCAGTCTGTGTGTGATGAGTCAGTCTGTGCGATGGAGTCAGTCTGTGTGTGCGATGAGTCAGTCTGCGATGATCGTCTGTCGATGAGTCAGTCTGTGTGCGATGAGTCAGTCTGTGCGATGAGTCAGTCTGTGCGATGAGTCAGTCTGTGTGTGATGAGTCAGTCTGTGCGTGATGAGTCAGTCTGTGTGCGATGAGTCAGTCTGTGTGCGATGAGTCAGTCTGTGCGATGAGTCAGTCTGTGCGATGAGTCAGTCTGTGTGTGATGAGTCAGTCTGTGCGATGGAGTCAGTCTGTGTCGCGATGAGTCAGTCTGTGCGATGAGTCAGTCTGTGCGATGAGTCAGTCTGTGTGTGATGAGTCAGTCTGTCGATGGAGTCAGTCTGTGTGCGATGAGTCAGTCTGTGATGGTGATCTGTGGATGAGTCAGTCTGTGTGATGAGTCTGGGACTTCAGGTGACTTTTTTTTTTGGTGATCGTCAAACAACACAAACCCATGAATATATTAGACGATTTAAAAGAAAGTTTAAATAATCAACATATTTAAAACAAATTATAAAATTAAAGATGACTGAGTTTTTAGAAATTGTTCAGAAGTAAAGTCTTCTATGTGAATCCAGCTGCAGTCACTCTGACAGCTGATACAGCTTCAGACTGGCTGTGGAACAAGGACTTTTCATTTAGGAGATTGTCTCCTCCGTCCTACTTGCATCCTCTTTCATTTCCTCACTGGGTGGAGCTAAGATGCAAGGAAAGGAAGTGAGTGGAGGAGATGAGAGACAAATTTACTGAATGAAAAGCACCCCAGTTGTTTATATACTGAAGTCACATGATCCGTCGCAGTCCTCCTCAGTCACATGATCCGTCCTCAGTCACATGATCCGTCCTCAGTCACATGATCCATCCTCAGTCACATGATCCGTCCTCAGTCACATGATCCGTCCTCAGTCACATGATCCGTCCTCAGTCACATGCTTATTTTGTATGACATTTGTTTGATAAAGAATTAAAACAAACTTTGAGGACATAATCACTTTGTTTTGTCTCATCAGATTGAAGAGACTCGTCTGTGTTGACATCAATGCAGATGATTTAATTGATAAAATTAATTAAAGTCATTCTTCTTCTACATTCTGACTGTGTGTGTGCGTGTGTGTACTGACCACAATGACGGCCTGTGTGTAATGGACAGCAGAGCTATCCCAGCATCCTTTGCAGCCTGGAAGATGTTTCCCTCCGCGTCAATGCTGACAGCACTCGTACACTCGTCCAACAGAGCGTAACGAGGCTGGACAGAAACATCCACACATCACAGTGAGAGAGAGAGAGATGTTATTTTAATATAAACTTTATTTTTCTTTTATTTCTTTTATTTGATTTTAAGTGTTTTGGTTTCAGAGTCTGATGATCCGTTTTCATCTGTTCTGGAAAAATGAGACACCCATTTTAAGATGGCGTCCACGTCAGTTGTGCCAGGAGCTGACAGGAAGTAGAATCTCCTCTGCAGGTTGGAGCATGCTCAGTACAGTCCGTCCAGGAAGTTGTGATGCTGCGATCAGAACAACTCACACAAATTCAACCAATCCCTGTCAATTCTGTGCAACCATGCAATTTAGTCCAAAGTCTTTGAAATATTTCCACTAATGTGACCCGTCACTGTTCCTCTCAGAGATTCTGTAACATGAACTGAAGACGGGCGTTTATTAACATTTATGAACAAGTTATTTTATTATTCTGAGCTGTTTTCACACTTTGAGCTCAAACAGATTTTACTTCTTTGTGTCAAACCTGGTACCTTCTTCATCTACAAATCAAACAGATTGATCTTTTTGGTGAGTCAGTGAGAACACTCAGAACAGAAGCGGTTCTGTTCTCACAGGAACACGCGCCTTGATTTGAATGACTTATACAAACAAATCACAACTTGCTCCTGCAGTTTAACTGCAAAAATCATCACAAACATCACAACAAACAACGTGTGACACTTTTGTAGAAAATCTGCTGTGAAATGAGACATTTGACTGAAACAATCCCAAAAACAGTCCTGGAGGGACATACGTCTCTGTCTCTGTGGACTGTTGGTGCCTTCATTGACCTGTTCTCAGAAACATTTCATACTTTTCTTATCTGCCACCTGCTGACCTCCTCACAGAGGAGCATTATGGGTAACTGCAGGAGTTCTTCTAAAGTCTCACCAGGTCATGTGACCTGTGGAGGAGCAGAACTGTCCTCCAATGTCCTCTCAGGACGTGAGAGGGACAGCTGGTTTTTAGTGTCTGTTTTGTTTTTGTCAAAAATGTGAAGCTGTGAGGCCAAAAATAGTCAGTGACTGTTTACCGATGATAGAACATCACGAGCCATTCCCATCCTCTGCTTCTCTCCTCCAGACAGAACGTCCTTCCAGTCGCTGACAGACTCCCAACCTGACAGACAGACAGGCAGACAGAGAGACAGGCGGGCAGAGAGAGAGAGAGAGAGAGAGACAGACAGACAGACGGACAGAGAGAGAGAGCGGGCAGAGAGAGAGAGAGAGAGACAGACAGAGAGAGACAGGCGGGCAGAGAGAGAGCAGATGGGGAGAGAGAGAGAGAGACAGACAGACAGACAGAGAGACAGGCAGACAGAGAGACAGACAGACAGAGAGACAGGCAGACAGAGACAGACAGGCGATCTGTCAATATGAACCAACTGTCTGAACAAAAATATAGTCTGATGATGTCTCTGCATATTTGTCTTGAATTTGATCAATAAAAACTGATGGACTGATTTATAGGACTGCAACGGATCAAAAACCTCCCGGTTCAGATCGTATCACGTTTTGAGTCACGGATCGGATCATTTTCAGATCAGCAAAAAAGTGTTGGGATTAGAGTTAAATGATTTTAAAATGCACTTGTCTTTGATCTTTGTCTGTCTGTAATTATCACCATAGTGATGTAATGTAATAATAATGATCATAGTAATGATAATGGTAATATATTAAAAACTTCAAACTTATACAGTGCTGTACTATGTATATACTATACATATATTAGATCATTATACACAGTAGGGATGCAGCGATAAAATAAATCGATTTTAAATACTTCGAATGTGTAATCCATGAATCGATGTCCTCCAGCCAGCAGCACTCGAGTTAAACTGTTCTTGTTCAGCGTCTATCTGGCGCTCTGTTTAAGCAGCTACACACATGGAGTGCAGACAGGTCACAAACAAACAGTGCAGCAGCCAGAGCAGAGAGCTGCAGCGGTGAGTCTAGCATGGCGCGAGGCACAGAGCTGTGAGAAGTCAAGAAACAGCTGATTTCAAAATAAAACCAATGCAGTTTCAATCAGACATCAAAGTTTAATGATCTGTTTCTATGGTAGATAGCAGAGAGGACTTAATCAGTGAAAAAGTTATGGTCTGGATTTCCGCGCTGAGCGCTTCTGAAACACTGCTTGTAAATTGAGCTGAGCTGCACAAAGCAGCATGCGCATGTCCTGGCTGTTCACTTGCAGCACTTTGCATGGAAACATTTAGGCTTCCCAAAGACAGTAAATGAAAATAATAGACAAGACAAACACAATATACAAAACTAACAGGTGACAGAAATAAGAAGTGTATGATGAACAGTCATTTGCCTGTAAATGTGTTGTACATGATGAATGGTGATTAGTGCAGAGTTGAGTGAATCGGGCATGCCTACTGGATCACAACTGCGTAGTCTGACTCAATGTCACTCCTGCACATCTGATGTTAGGTGATGATCAATCAGCAGACACAGTGTGTGACAGCGGTGAGACAGAGCTGCGCGTGAGCAGAGAGGAGCTGTGTATTAAGACAGCTGATATCACCAAAGTTTCAATCAACATCGGTGATGATCTGTTTCTATGGTGATAGCAGAGTCATCAGTGAAGATTATGGTCTGGATTTCACTCGGCGGCGTGAGACTTTTAACAGAGCTGACTGCACACAGCAGCATTGTCCTAACTGCTTGCATGGAGATTTCAGGTTTATAACATACACTGGTGACAGTAAACTATGATGAGCCACGTGTGTCAGTCAGGGGAGCTCATGTGATCCGCTCAGTCCTGTGATCGTCAGGAGCTGATCTCTCTGAGAGGACAAACTGCAGCAGATTGTTAACCTGTTCAGTTGGAAGCAGGAGCTCTGTGATGTTCAGGAGCTCTGTGATGCGTTCAGGAGCTCTGTGATTGTTCAGGAACACTAACTGTTGTTCTCATCAGTTCACTGACACTCTGCTTCACATGCAGGGCTTGTCAGGAAGGACTGCTCACCCTCCTGAGGCAGTAAATTCTCACGAGGGCAAATAAATCTGACTGAGCAGGTGGTAAAAAAATAATTAAGCTCAGATTTTGTCGTGGATAATTTATTAAAGTAATTTTTCATGAAAGATGAAAGTGATGTTTTCATTCTGTCAGATATAAAATATTTTCTGCTGTTCTTGGTTTATTATCATGTTACACTGAATATCTTTTATTTTAGACAAAATGAGACTTTTCTGAACAACGTGTTTATTGACTTCTACAGGGCGGAGCATAGAAATTACACAATGACCAGAACATAACTCTGAAAAACAGGACATTTTCCACCATTTTCTGACAGTTAACAGGCGTTCTCCAGAATAAACAGTTAACTTTATTTTAAAATGTTACAATAAAAACTGACTTTGGGTGAGCAGATTAAAAAACCCTGAACATCGTATGTGTTTTAAAGTATCACAGGAGTTTACAGATGATGTCGTAACTGAGCTCCTTCTGATTGGATCAGACAGTTTACCTGCAGATCAGCTACTCAAACACCTGATTAACTCATTAATCCTCCACACACACACACACACACACAGACTGACCTCCCTCTCTGTCCAGGATGTAGAGCAGGTGGACGGTCTGCAGGATGTCCTCCAGGTCTGAGTCTGAAACTCCTCTCTGAACCATCTCGTCCACAGAGTCCGGATAGATCACCTGATCTCTGAGGTCCCCTCTGACATGTCTGCCTCCACAGGACACACACACACACACACACACACACACACACACACACACACACACACACACAGTATTACTACAGTATCACAGTTCTACAGGTTGATCAAAGTATTATGGTGATTAATACTAGTTGTACTCCTTCATACTCAGTATATGATAATTCAATTCAAGGATGAAATCATTTTTAAAAACACTATAAAACAATATCTACATACTTCTTTACATCAACATGTTTACACTCAGGAAATTATTCTGTACATCCTTTTGAATTTTTCTCAGGTTGAACCTGAACAGCAGCAGCAAGAAGGTGACATCATCAGCTGGACAGTAAAGACACATTCAAGGACAGAAGTGGTGAAAAATGTTGATCAAAGTCCAAGATGACGTCCTCATTTTCTCTGCAGTGCTGCAGTTGTAAGCAGTAACAGTAGTATTAGTACCTCTGAGGAATGTAGAACATGTGCTGAGGTTCTGGACGGTACAGTACTCCTCCATAAACAGGCCACAGTCCACTGAGGATCCTGAACAGAGAACTCTTCCCACAACCGTTTGGACCTGTGATCAATACATTCATCCCTTCATCCACCTGATACACACACACACACACACACACACACACAGAGAGAACACACACACACAGAGAGAACACACACACACACACACACACACACACACACACACACACAGAGAACACACACACACAGAGAACACACACACACACACACACACACACACACACACACACACAGAGACACACACACACAGACACACACACACACACACACACACACACACACACACACACACACACACACACACACACAGAACACACACACACACACACACACACACACAGACACACACACAGACACACACACACACACAGAACACACACACACACACAGAACACACACACACACACACAGAACACACACACACACACACACACACACACAGACACACACACACACACACAGAACACACACACACACACACACACACACACACACACACACACACATAGAACACACACACACACACACACACACACACACACACACACAGAACACACACACACACACACACACACACACACAACACACACACACACACACACACACACACAGAACACACACACACACACACACACACACACACACACAGACACACACACACACACACACACAGACACACACACACACACACACACAGACACACACACACACACACACACACACACACACACACACACACACAGAACACACACACACACACACACACACACACAGAGACACAGACACACACAGACACACACACACACACAGAACACACACACACACACACACAGAACACACACACACACACACACACAGAACACACACACACACACAGAACACACACACACACACACACACACACACAACACACACACACACACACACAAACACACACACACACACACACACACACACACAGAGAGAACACACACACACACACACACACACACACACAGATCAGGTGTCAGCTGTGTTTCTTCTCCTTTTTCAGATTTCATGTGTTTCTGTGTCACATCATAACTGATCTCTGATCAGTTGTGAGTTGTTGTCATGTTTTGTGTGTTAGTTAATGTGATGTTCACGCTGCCTGACACAAAGTGTCACATTTCAGCAACATTTAAAATATGAAGTGAACTGAGATTAACGGCTTCAAATGATTTTTATTAGTAATTGTTCTCTGAACGTCTTCTTCTGTTAGTTACGAGTGGAAATTCATATTAGTGTTTAATCGACAGGTAAATCAGCCGTCAGGAACATCCTGACTGTTTAAAGCTTTAATTTCATTCTTTACCTGTGAAAACTGAGTCTGTGACAAAGTGTTGAAACTCAAAGGCCCCTTACTGATTTTTAACCACGTGTCAGGTGACTGAAGTCACATGACACACGTGTTATCCTGTGTGATGTTTGTGATGAAGACCAGGAGGATGAAGCTCTGGTACTGAGTCAGTAAGATGACCCTGAGGTTAGAATATTTCATCACAAATATGTTTCTTGGAAGGTTTTATTATTTATTCTTGGACTGTTTGTGTGTTCACAGTGATTCTAGTCATCTCTGCAGAACCTCATTTCTGGTGATGGTTCTGTGGTTTTCATGTTGCAGTCTGTGTCTCTGCCGTCTCTACACATTAAGGCGTGTGTCAAACTGTAACAAACATCTGAAACTCTGTAAAGCTTCTTCATCGATGTGACGACTGCAGAACCTGAAATCTTCCTCACAACAAGAATCTGAGAGAGAACGGACCAATCAGAGCAGAGGACAGAGGTTAGAACGAGGCGACAATGTTCCTCTTCTTCTGTCATGTTTCTGTCCCTCTGGTTCCTTCACTCTTCCTCTCTTTAACACAGAAATGTCACTCTATAATCCTCTATTGTGTGTGTGTGTGTGGACACACACACACACACACACACACACACACACACACAGAGTGCACAGTGTATGTCAGTAAATGCTAATGAGCTGCAGCTCTGCTGTGACCTCTGACCTCCGTCAGATGTTAAACTGGTGGAAAGAATGAGAGAAGAAGAGATGAAAGAGATAGAAACAGAGATAAAGGAGTAGAGAGAGTCTGTATGAACTGAGCGTGCTCAGAACTACACAGTGACATCATCACCATCCCATGTGAGCTCAGTTACAGACACACAAGAGTTTTATTTTTCAGCTCCTCCAGGAAGTTGTGGCGATTCACGAAATTCAACCAGACTCTGTGAATTCTGTGTGACTGTTATTTGCTCAAAAGCTGAAACTTTCCACAAATTTGACCAACGATTTCCACCAATCACAGCAGTCGCTGAAACATCATACAGATACGTGTTGCTAAGCGACTACATGTTTTGTTTTATCACTCACTATTGTTCTGTATTTATTCATGTTTGATTTTGTTGCAGGTTCTGAGAAGAACACAACATTCATCGTTGTTTTGAACTTTGATTTGATCAGTTTGTTTCTGTTCTGAGCTCCAGAAAATGTTGCTTCTTGGTGACTTTGATCTGCAGAAAACAGACTGTTTGTTCTTGTGTTCCTCAGCGAGCTTCACATCACTGAGAACACTCAGAACACAGTGTGCTTCTGTTCTCCATGGAACAAATTAACTTCCATGTTAACAAATTATACAAAAAAAGTCACAACTTTCTCCTGCAATTTCATTTTTAAAAAGTTCTATAAACGTTCCAGTTGTTTCCAGTATCATTAGATATTGATTATATTGATTGTTTTACTGGTTAATGAGTCAAAATCAAATCATAACAAGAATTCAATAAAACATCATGATTTATAACATAAATCTGCAATTAACCAGGTTCAGAACAGTGACCTGACACACACACACACAGTCACACACACACACACACACACACACACACACACACACACACACACACACAGCACACACACACACACACACAGTCACACACACACACACACACACACACACACACTGCGCGCACACACACACACACACACAGTCACACACACACACACACACACACACACGCGCACGCATACACACACACAATTTATAGTGACACTGTGTGTGCATGTACACACACACACACACACACACATGTCACACACACATACATGTACACTGACTGTGTATAATATGTGTGTGTGTGTATAGTGTGTGTGTGACAATATGTGTAACAATGTAACTATGTGTATGTATGTGTGTGTGTGTGTGTGCCTATGTGTGTAATGTGTGTGTGTGTGTGTGTGATAATATGTATGTGTGTGTAGTGTGTATGTGTACATGGCAATGTGTGTGTGCTGCTTCCTCTACAGAACAACACTGACACCATGTGGTCACACACTACTACAACACAGTGTGTGTGTGTTAATGTGTGTGTTACCTGGATGTTGAGGCTGGACACCACCACGTCTCGGTCGGTGTGATGATTGGCAGGTTCTCACAACGAATCCCCTTCTCCACACTATTCACATGACCTGCAAGCACACACACACACACACACACACACACACAGAATCTTTTCTTATAAAACTCCTCAACAGTTATTGATCCATGAATGTTTGAACAGGTTGGAGATCTGCAACCTGCAGCTCCAATCATTTATTTTCCTTCTACAGCTTTGAATTCTAACCTCACGGCTTCTAACTGTTTCACCTGTTTTCACCTGTTTTTCAAGTGACAAGATTGTGACAGGATTATTAATCATTATAATATCCATCCATCCATCCATTTTCTGTAACGCCGATTCTGTAAGGTCGTAGGGGGTGGAGCCTATCCCAGCTGACACTGGGTGAGGCGGGATTCACCCTGGACACGTCTCCAGTTCATCACAGGACTGACACATAGAGACAGACGACCACTGACACTCACATTCACACCTACAGACAATTTAGAACCACCAGTTAACCTGCATGCATGTTTGTGGACTGTGAGGAAGCTGGAGAACCGGAGAGAACCCACACAGACACAGGGAGAACATGCAAACTCCACAGAAAAGACCTGATCCAGGAAGCGGGGATCGAACTCAGGACCTTCTGCTGTGAGGCAGCAGTGTTATTATAATAATATATTAACAAATAATAATTTAATATTAATTAGTCAAAATAATTGACTCAACTCTTTACTACACAGAATGAATTTTCCTCCCAGCTGTAAATGACATCATTAAAGGACAGATGAGTGACATACCTCTGATCTCAGAGGACCACAGACTCTCTGACCATGCTGAACCACAGCTCCGCCTCCTCCTCCTGTTAGCTCCGCCTCTCTGTGTCTGCAGAGCGTGATGATTCCTTCATTCACGTCTTCAAACACATCCAACATCTCAGAGACCAGCAGTGTAACCTGCCAACTCTGTCACCTGCACACACACACAGATTAACACACACACACACACACACACACACACACAGTGTTATGGTTCAGGTTGAAGGAGTTGAAGGAGTTGAAGGAGTTGAAGGAGGTGCAGAGGAGGAGTCTCTGTGTACCTCCTTGTATGAGCTCATGATCCTCTCCACAGCGTCCGCTCCAGCGTTCAGAAGGTTTCTGGCCGTGGTAGCGCGCCTGCGTCCTCTCACTCACTAACTCCTCCTCCTTCATTACCATGGCGCCTGCTTCACCTCCTCAGAGTCTGATGACATCACAGGTCAGAGAGTCACACAGAAGGCTGTCATCATGTTTACCAGAATTCACAGCCTTTCTGTGTGTGTGTGTGTGTGTGTGTGTGTGCATTATTTACCATATTTGGAGTATCCTGTGGCGGTGATGATGGGCACGGCGACCATCACCAGGCGGGCGCTCCATACATACTTCATCAGGAACTGTTCCAACATGACGTACCACAGACGCTTCAGCAGGATCTGATGGATCTGAGCGACAGAGAGACATGTAGCTCCTCTGCAGCTGGGCCATCTCCACCTACAAATCAAACACACACATCGTACTGTCATGATGATGTCATGACCTGCGGTTAAACTCTAATTATCGATCTATAGTTATGTTTCTTTTGTCCATCTGGGCGTCCACCTTGTCCTCCGTAGAAGGCGATCTCCTCAGAGTTGGCGATGATGCGGGAGTGCATGTATCTCAGGTCTCCTTTTTCTTCGCCTCCTCAGCCACCAGCTTCCCGAATCGCGGGGAGCAGGAGCGCAGGACTTTGCTGCTGTGGCGCCACCACCAGGCCGGCTGAGACGGGCCGGCCACGTGGTGTTAGCTCCTGCAGGGAGGAAGATGGCGGACATGAGGATATCTGATGTCATCTCTTAAAGAGACACAGCGACAGTGGCGTACCTTTGGACTGGGCAGTGCGCAGCGGCGTGTAGCAGGTCACCACCACGTCCAGGATGGGTTTGGTCAGGTTGGAGTACAGGTGGCGATGGAGGCTGCAAACATGACGATGTCCTCAGTGAGAGACTGATCGGGATTGGACAGGCGACCGTCCATGTTACTGACACGGTAGTAGGTCTGCAGAAACACACAGAGGGCGTCTCAGACAGCTTGAAGAACAGAAGGAACACAGAACATACTGAATTCAAACATGATATCAGCCTGATAACTGGACATCAGGGGCGTAAAATGACAGGAGGTGTCGGGACTACAGCAGTGTGGACTGTTCAATAACTAAAGGGGACATTTCTTAATTAAGATCATCATGAGAACTTTCACAGGGTGCTCTGAAGAAAATCAGTACAGGGCGTTTGGGAACTAAAAGAGCTTGGGATGATGGGTAACTAAAATGAGCATGGAGAGTTCAGGAAATAAAATAAACATGGAGCATTTGGGAACTAAAATGAGGTGGGACATTTGGGGCACATGATTTTGGGAGTGTTAAAATGAGTGTGAGGCACTGAGAAGTAAATGAACACATGTTGAGGACTTTAACGAGCACGAGAAATAAAATGAACACAGGGACATTTGAGAACTCACATCTACCTACTGACCTACAATAAGTGCAAAGTGTTGAAGAACTAAAACAAGTGTTGGTACAGTTGGTTTTATCCAGTGTAGTGTGTGTGTGTGTGTGTGTGCGTGTGTGTGTGTTACCTGGTTGGTGAAGTACAGCTGGTAGGCGTGGTCGACCAATCGGCTCCTGAACCTGAGGCTCAGCTGACCCTCCAGAACCTGATGGCTGTTGATGAAAGTTGCAGGAACTGCGCGAGGAGCCACTTGAGAGGCAGCCTGAGGCCTGAGGATCCTTCTGAGGCGATACACTTCACGATCAATCCTGACAAATATCAATAGTATTGATAATCAGTGAGGCTCTGCACACTGACCCCATTCACACCTGCTATTAAAATGTGAAAATGACTAAAACTATTTATTTTTAATAGGTGATTAATATGATAATCAATTAATAATTGGTTTTGAATTAATCATTGCATTTCATTAACTTGCATTGTTCATGATCTGAATGGCGAATCTGGATCCAGATCATCAGGTGTAAGACAGACTGACAGACAGACAGACAGACAGAACGAACAGACAGACAGACAGACTGACGGACTGACTGACTGACTGACTGACGACTGACTGACTGACGAACAGACAGACAGACAGACAGACAGAACAGACAGACAGACAGACAGACTGACGGACTGACTGACTGACTGACTGACGACTGACGACTGACTGACCGGCTGACTGACTGACTGACAGACAGACAGACGACGACGAACAGACGAACAGACGAACTGACTGACGACTGACTGACGGCTGGCTGGCTGACCCCGACGGCTGACTGACTGACTGACTGACTGACAGACAGACAGACGAACAGACGACAGACGAACGAACAGACGAACGAACGAACTGAGGCTGACTGACTGACTGACGGCTGACAGACAGACGAACCGACAGACAGACAGACGAACGAACAGACAGACTGACTGACTGACTGACTGACAGACAGACAGAGACAGACATTTGAATGACAGACAGACAGACTGACTGACTGGCTGACTGACAGACAGACGACGAGACAGACATACAGACTGCAGACAGACAGACTGACAGACAGACGACTGACTGACTGACTGACTGACGAACAGACAGACAGAGACAGACATACAGACTGACAGACAGACAGACTGACTGGCTGACTGACTGCAGACAGACAGACATACAGACAGACAGACAGACAGACAGACGACAGCGAGCTGCACTTTTTAGAGTGCCAGCAAGTTAAAAATTTTAGTAGCACAAAGAAAAATTTAATCGCACACACGTTGGACAGTTAGTTAACGTGTTTATTGGCTAAATTCGATACTGATCAGAAATTCTAACAATGTTACCCTGGCCGTCTTAATTTCCATCTAATTGATTGTTAAGGCAAAAATGTCCACCTCCATAAAAACTACATTAAAAAAATACAGATTCATATTTTTCTACTTTTTCTGCATAAATCTCTCAAACAACTTCAGTCCTGCCCCAAAACTAAACATTCAATCATTTTGAGAAGTTTAACCCAAATGCCTGTTTGATTACTCGATATCACTGTTATTATTTATGAAAAAGCAAAGAAATTTAGATATTTTCCATACAACAAATGTTGGGTGGCTGGGGCATTTTTTTATCAGTGTTGGATATGTCAAGGATTAACCAAAATATTGACTTTGATGCATTATTAGTTTTGTGTAGCATCAGATTTGGCGTTGGACAATTAACTCCCATTCAAACCACATTTTTGATCTCAAAGTTGCTGATTATAATCATGCATTCTGTAATGTTAGGTTTCATCTTTGAAAAACAGTAAAATTAGTCATTTTACTGTTCAACACTAAAATCTGCCATTTACTCATCATAGGCCTGTGCATACAAATCTTGTTATTTCTTAGTGATAAAATACTGCTGCAGTATTTTATCACTAAAATACTAAGAGAAGTAATCACTAGAGAGTAATCACTAGAGGAGTAATCTAGAAATACTAGAGAGTAATCACAGAGAGTAAACACTAGAGAGTAATCACAGAGTAATCACTGAGAGTAATCACTGAGAAACACTAGAGAGTAAGCACTAGAGAGTAAACACTAGAGGTAATCACTGAGAGTAATCTGAGGACACTAGAGAGTAATCACTAGAGAGTAAACACTAGAGAGTAATCACTAGAGAGTAATCACTGATAATCACTAAGTACTGAGAGTAATCACTGAGAGTAAACACTAGAGAGTAATCACTAGAGTAATCATGATAAACACTAGAGTAATCACTAGAGTAATCACTAGAGAGTAAACACTAGAGAGTAAACACTAGAGAGTAATCACTAGAGAGTAAACACTAGAGAGTAAACACTGGAGTAATCACTAGAAGAGTAAACACTAGAAGTAATCATGAGTAATCACTAGAGGTGAGCATCTCTACGGCGATGCTTTGTAATACTGTGTTTATAAGCGTTGTCACGTTTAAGATTGTACTTCCTGTGATGTATGGCGTATTCCTGCCATCCGTTCACCTGCGCCACACTATTTACAAAACAGTGTTTTTGGTTTGATCGTAAAAAAGCCAGGCAGAATCTTTCAACCACTGAGGTTGAATCGATACATGTTTGTATCAGAGACTGTCGGTCGATGAAGATTCAGTAAATGCTGTAGGCCTAGTGACAGATTCCTCCAAACAGCGTTTTTATCCCGTCGTCGTGACCACTGAAATTAAACTACAGAAAAATACCTTTTCATTTTGCTTGAGTGTTGTCCTTAGACTGTTGCGGTTTGTTTGTCACAAAACTATACAATGTTGCGTTTCAGCGGAGATCAGCGGCGGGAGCGTTTACGAATGTAGTTCTTTTGTATTCGGATTGAGAAGGGCGATACACACTTAGAACTACAACTCCGTGAAGCATTGCTACAACAACTGACGTAGGACAAGAGACAGCCTATAGCCTTGTTTCCCTACTATTTTCTTTTAGACATGATACCAGCGCAACTCCTTCGCGCATGCGGTGGACACGTATTTCTCTTCGCACAGAATGATTTTTGGTAGCAAACGGCGAAAATTGTGCGCACTGTACAACCCTGGACAGACAGACTGACAGACAGACAGACGACAGACAGACTGACGAACAGAGACAGACAGCAGACAGACAGACTGCTGACAGACAGACTGACAGACGGACAGACAGACTGACAGACAGACAGACAGACAGACTGACAGACAGACAGACAGACTGACAGACAGACAGACTGACAGACTGACTGACAGTGAACAGACTGACAGACGGTGCAGACCAGACAGACGGACTGACGAACACAGAACAGACAGACAGACTGACAGACAGAACAGACGAACAGACAGACAGACAGACAGACTGACTGACAGACAGACAGACTGACGACAGAGACAGACAGACAGACAGACAGACGGACTGACGAGCAGTTACAGACGAACAGACAGACTGACTGACGACAGGAACAGACAGACGAACAGACTGACAGACAGACTGACGAGACAGAGACAGACAGAGACAGACGAGACAGACAGACTGACAGACAGAGACAGACAGACAGACAGACAGAGACAGACAGACAGTGACTGACCGTCCAGCGCAGCGGCGTAGATGGACAGGAAGGTTCTGGACATCAGAGTGATGGAGTGCAAAGCCAGCAGGCCAATCTCTGGACACAGTAACGTGGAAACAAGAGCTTCAATAGCGAGACAGTCTGAGGACAAACTCCTGTTCACTTCGATAGCATGGACTATGGCGATCCTTGGTGATCATGTCGTCAGTGCTTGTCTTCCTAAGATGTGTATAAGAGACAGTGTCGTCAGTGCTTGTCTTCCTAAGATGTGTATAAGAGACAGGTGCTTGTCTTCCTAAGATGTGTATAAGAGACAGGATCGCCATAGTCCATGCTAGCTTGTCTTCCTAAGATGTGTATAAGAGACAGTATATATACTATATATATACTATATATGAATCATATATAAGAAAATCTGACAAAATACATATGATCATGTTTATACTGTGTTCACACACACACACCTGCTGTCTCTCTTCTTCTTCTTCCCTCCCTTGGTGTCCACAGAGTTGTTGGAGGAGGTGCTGACAACGCCCTCAGGCAGATTAGCTCCACCCACCTGTTTACCTGCTGCACTCCTCTGAAAACAAAACAAACACACCCAGAGTTACCAAAGTTGTTTGTTTGTTTGTGTGTGTGTGTGTGTGTGTGTGTGTGTGTGTGTACACGCATGTCTCACCTGTATCCTCCTCCAGACGTACGGGGACAGTTTTTTGACGGCATAGGCGGTGAGGAGCAGCGCCGTCACCTTCCTGAGTCTGGAGCTCCGCCTCAGTTGAGCCGGCAGCTTCTGATAGGTCAGCTCCATTCTGACTGGCAGGTGACAGGTGACCAATCAGAGGATGGTAACAACAGCCTGTCACAGGAGAAGGAGCCCAAGCTGAGTCCCAGAGGGGTCCACTGGACAGCAGCCTTATCGTCATGGAAACAACATGGTGACCTCAGAGTGTGATCCTCCACCTGTAGCGATCACCTGTCGATCAGTCACAGATCAGTATTAATGATCAATAAAGGTTTTCATGTTGAAGGTAAAAACTGCTTGATAACATTTTCATTGAAGTTATTTTCTTGTTTCTTGTTTTTGAACAATGTTCTCTGGAATTCTGTATTTTATTATGATCTCACCAATAAAACCTCTGGATTTATTCGGAGCTTTCAACCACGTCTCCTGGTCTTCATGTGATCATGTGACCATGAATGAGGTTTATTTTGACAAATTATTTTCATGTTCTTTTTATCGACTGTTCAGTTTATTTTCTTTAAGTAAGATTTTACAGATTAACTGGTGAGCAGGAAGTGACACGGGGTCCTTAGGGTATAACTGACCCTTTTCATGCCTGATTAAATCTGTCAGCTCCAGACAAACTTGTGTTAGATACCAAATGTTAGCATGTCCAGCTAACTAGCTAACTAGCTGAAGTAGTGTTAGCTCCAGACAAACTTGCACAGACGTACGCTCCAAAATAAGATTTCCTGATATTTTATGGAACAAACAACTAAACAATTAGTGGGAAAATGATTAATTGATCACTAGTTGTGGCGTACGTCCGTGTGCTCCACCTGTTTTCATTTATGGACCCATTTTTCAACAAGATTAAACTAATAATCTGACCTAAAGCAGGACAGCAAATTAATATTGTTGTTTATCAGACTCATATTGTGATGATACAGTCTCATTATGTCTCTGCACATTTTAACTAAATGATTCAGTGTCCTGCAGACGTACGGAGACACTTTCTGCTCTGAATGAGACAGAAAAACACGACTGAGTCCTTTAAACATCATTTGATTCATTTTATACTCCAGGTTTTTAAAATCTACAATCAGTTTCTCTACTGAATTTAATGAAAATGTTTTCTATCATGTCACATGGATTTTTTGACAGAGGATTTCATCCGTCTTGTCCAATAGAAAAGTTTCTTTTTTACTCAGTAGATTTCAAACAAACACAAGTAAAGTTTGAATTCTGACAGGCTGAATATTTCATTTGCTCCAACAAAAGTCTGAATTTCAAATAAACTTGAGGTTTGTTTTCTATATTGTAATAAAACTCTTTCATTTTCTCACTTTTTAAAATTTTGAGCCAAAAAATCCAAATTGCTTCTCTTTGTCTTATTTGATAAATGAAAATTATATTTTCAGGTTTGGAGCAAAAACATTGTCATCACTTTCACTATTAAATCCTGCAATGAAGAAAATGATCAGCTGATCGTGGATCAATATTTGCTGAGTGCGTTGACACATGATCAGGTTTCAGATCTGTGTAAACATCAGATCCTGGTTTCAGAGACGGAACAGACTCTGAGGGAACCGACCTGAGAACCTCACACACCTAATCCTTCCATACCTTCATGACTTCCTCACTTTTCAACAGGGTTTAAAGTGTCTGATGGTGTTTATGTGAAAATACAATTCATAAACAGTCATTGTAGTGTTTATAACATCACGTAGCTGACAACACTTTGTGTCTAATATTAAGCTTTTTAGACAAATCGCACTAAGTTTACATACTTATGCACATAGATCAATGAATATATAGGAAATAAACGCCCTTAATCTATAGTTTCTTACTAAAGAACCTGATGACACTTGTTGCCATGGATACCAACACATCATTTGTCTAAACAGAAATCATTTACACCTGTATCACGAGGCTAATAAACTGCTTTTATAGTTAGAAGTCATGTCAAAATAAAGCTATGCGGCAATATTTGCATTATTCTATATCCAGTTACATTTAGTTAATTACTAACAAGGCTATAGATCAGAAATAAACTCCAAATTATTTCTTTTATATCTCCAAATAATTCTCCTGTTGCTATCTTTCGCCATTTTAATAAATTAATTAAAAGTAGAGAACTATTACCCACAAAATGTACTTAAAGTATCAAGAGTAAAAGTACTCATAGTGCTGATAAATTGTAATATAATTACTGATGTATTTATGTGCAGCTGATCTGAGCTGCTGATTGTATCAACAAAAGATTAGCTAAACTTGAATACATGATCTATTATTATTATTATTATATGCGAGTTAACAGCATACAGTTATGATGTAAAGTAACTAAAGCTGTCAAATAAAAGTAACTAGTGGAGTAAAAAGTTCAGATTTAGGTGAGTTACATAAGAGACATATAAAGTAAATATTTAAAGTAGTACAAAAACTTTAAGTGATGTCATTATTAATGAGACTCACAGTATTTGAGTGTTTGATCTCCGACAGCTTCAGCTTCAGTCTGACCGTTAGCTTCTGTCCTCCGGGAAGCGGCTAACAGCTAACAGCTAACAGCGCTAACACTGTAAAAACTGTAAAAATTGAGCCGTTAAACTACAGTTTGGTCCCGGTACCGACACCGAGCAGCTCACACACACACAACCGACAGCTGCTAACGGACAGCAGCTAACGGAGCTATGCTAACTGAAGCTAAGTGGAGCTAAGTGAAGCTAACCGCGGCTAACAGAGGAGGAACTTTGTTGTTCTGATCTGAGACATGAAAACAGGTCAAAGTTTAACGGTCCAATCAGCGTCAGATCTGATCCCAGATCAGCCTCAGAAACACTTCATGTTCTTCTGCACACACGTGATCTTTACGTGATGTTTTAACATGTTTAATAACTTGAATGTGTCCGACAGCAACACAAAGTTCTGCATCTGTTTACCTGAGAGGAGGATCGCGTCCCAATACTGACTACACACACGTCCTTATCTCCTTCCCTACAGAGCATCCTACCTTCCTCACCTCCTCACCATCATCCTTCGTTTTCCTCCTCTTCTTCTTCGTTTGTTCCTCTTCTCTCACACATGCTGTCCTCCTACAAAGACACCTTTCTGTCTCCTAAACTTCAGTCAGCTGAGGCTCATTTAAAGTTAGCATTAGCATTAGCTGTGAAGCTGTTACAGACTGAGCTGTATCAAAACAACTGACATGTCAGTTTGTTTGTATTTCACCTGTTGGCAGGTTACTTTACTTTAATACCTCTTAAAAGTTAAGTCAGTAACTTGATTAGCTACTTTGTTACTTTTGGATTACATCAATACCAAATACTGTGAAACTTTAATCTAAAATAATGTTTTATGTTTGTTGTAGGTTTATTAATTGTTTGTCATTTGTAAAGTTTATATTAATGACAGTAATTATGTGAATTAAAATGTTTTTTGATTGGTAACATTATGATATTATGATACATTTCATTATAAACATTGTGAATCCACACTTTACTATCAAATGTCAGTAAACTGACAGAAACGGATTCTGTTTTTACCCACAATTCATCAGCAGCATCAAAACCAACAGTCCAAAATTGTCTCAGTGGTCTGTGTAGTTATTTTGGGGTCATATCACTCAGCTCTTTGCTGTTCCCTTAATAATTCTCTGATAAAGTTTTATTTATGTAGACATATGTGAATGGGAAGCAGTGAAGATAAATCTTTATTTAAAAACAGGATGTTTACAGTGTGTCCATCATTTATTTACAGGAAGTTTGTTCATTTTCAACATCAAACAGCAGAATTCAGATTTCAGAGTGAAAAAAGTACAAATGAGCAAAGAGTTTAAAAAGATAGAAAATGATTCTTTTTTTTTTTTTTTTAACAGCTGAAAGTTTAGAAAAGAAAGAAACACCGACTGTACAGAGTGCACCTGAATGCATCACAGCTGTGACGTCACACTGACACAGACTGTCCACAGCTGGACAACAGCTGGACCTGAAAGGATATGCAGAACAACACCAACAGGTCCTCAGAACAAATGCAATACAGTACTGCTTAGTATTGCAGTACTCGAGTACTGTAGTGTACTCTGAACAGTTACTGTGAGGACACTGTGTCCTCTGTGTGTGTAATGACTCATTCTGTCCGTTCTTAACTGAGTCTGATTAAATGAAATTAAAATGAAAACGTGAAGCACAGCTGAACACGTTTGCTTTGTGAAATCCTCTGATATCTGAGCAGTTTGGTTGGTGGTTCTTCAGGGTTCATATGATCTGATTAAAGCTCAAAGATGACAGATTGTTACTCGTCTCTTTTTCTCAGCTCTTCTCTGTTTTAAACATCTGTTAATGTAGTTTTCTGACCCCAGCTGCTGTTGGTGAACGCAGCTCCATGTTCTTGCACGTGTCGCAGCTGAGGGCGTTAGGACCCTGCAGCAGACGGCTGAACCGTGACGTGATGAGACAGAGATCAGATTTTTTAGATTTATTGAAATTTTATTTATTTTCAGAATTTCCCTCTCATTTCCTTTTTTAAACAATTTATTTTCAGTATTTGAAGAAGTCGTGTCTCAGTTGAACAGTGATGAACTACTGAACTAGTCTGGGTCGGTTATGTTTTGGGCATGAGGAATGTGATTGGTCAGGGTGAGGGTAAGAATATCAGGGTGAGCCAATCAGAGCCAGAGGAAGGCAGGACATGACTTCAACATTCTGGATAAAAAAAAAAAAAAATCACACACAGGACGACGTTCATATGTTCGAACATCAGCAGTAACAACCTCATCAGTCCTCCATACTAACGCTGTGTTACAGCAGAGAATAAAGCAGTGCATGCTGGGACTGTTTCTGCTCCTCTGAAGCTGTGATCACATGATGGCTGCTGCAGCCAATCATAAATCAGGAAGTCAAACGACATAATTGAGATGAAAACAATGTTTGCTCTTCATCTTTTCTGCAGCTGCTCTTACAAACCGCAGACTGTTGCAGCAGGATGAAGATGATTGGAACAAACTACATCCTGTTAAGATGGCGCCTTTCATTTTGACTCTCTTGCTTATGTGCTTGTCACAAAGGATTGTGGGTAAGAAGAGCCAGAAAAGCGTTCTGACTTCCACACTGTGTGGAAAACGTAACTGGATGCAGGAGAACATCATGGTATTTAGACAGTGTGGAACAAACAGAATCCTTCAGCAGCAGTTAGACGTCCCTGTATTGATCTGTCAATCGATCAATCAGCAGCAGTTACCAATCGTGTGACTTGACCTTTGGAGGTGGGCGGAGCTTTTAATCAGCATAAACACAAACAGAGAAACAAAATCCATGAACATGTGAAGCAAATGTCAAATAGTTTTAAAGTTCTGTGACTGATCACATGATTTAAAACTCACCTGATGGACTCATTGATCAGGCAGCTAAACATCCCATAATATGTTCATGTCTGATGTTTCACTGTCTGTTAACAGTGAAACATCAGCTCAGACTCTTCTTCATGTGTCTGACTGAGGTGTGAGTCATGTGAGTCATGTGACTGCGGGGAAACGAGGTCAGACTGTTTGACCTGATTTAAACACAAACAGTAAAAAACAGACTGAGAGGTTTTGGTTCAGTTTGAACATTAACAATAAATACTGATGACACTGCTGATGTCATGTTATTCAAACGTTGTTCAAACGTTGCATTTCATTCATGTTGAGTTCAGTCTTATAAAAGTGTGAAGCTCCATTCAGTCGATCAATAAGCCGATCGATCAGCTGTGTGACGTCATCGTCTGATTGTCGCTGCAAAATGATTTTCATCCTGAAACGCTGAAGAAGGTCAGAGACTCCACGGTCCTCTTATTGCTCTCACACTGACAGCAGGTTCCTCTGTTCCTCTGTTCTCATGTTCTCATGTTCTCCTCAGGACAAAGATTTGTTCTCATGTTCAAACAGAACAGTTTTATTCACACCGATTCACTTCACATGTCCTGACCTTCAACACGTCAGTCACTGACTGTAAATAAAGATGGATGGCAGGACAGCTCCTCGGCTCCGCCCCCACCATGTTAGCAGATGGGACATGGACCAAACGTCAAATAAACGTTTGTCATTTTAGGCAGTTTTTATAACAATGTACAACTCTGATTCCAAAAAGTTTAAATATAAACAGAACCCAGTGATTTGCAAAGACTTTTTGATGATCATCTGAATCAGAACAAAGATCAGATATTTCCTGATCAACTTTAATGTTTGTTGTAAATCTGCAGTCATTGTGTTTCAGGATCCTGTTTCTCTCTGTGATCCATCATCTTTTCTTCTAACACTCAGTCAGTGTTTGTGAACTGAGACACTAACTGTTGAAGTTTTAAAGGTCAATTCTGTCTCATTCTTTCTTGATATTCGTCTTCAGCTGATCAACAGTCCACAGTCTCTGTTGTCCTATTCTGTCCTTCATAATGCACCACACATTTTCAATGGGAGACAGGTCTGGACTGCAGGTCCAGGTCAGTCTAGGACCTGAACTCTTTTACTATGAAGACACGCTGTTGGAACACGTCCACAATGTGTCTCAGCATCGTCTCTCTGAAATAATCAGGGACGTCTCTGAAGAAGACGTCAGTGATGGCAGCATATGTCTCTCCAACACCTGTATGAACCTGTCAGCATTAATGGGACCTTCACAGATGTGACAGTTATAAAACAACAATAAAGTTTATCAGTTTGAACATTAAATATCTTTGTTTTGATTTTTTTTTCTAATCTTTTCATTCTCTTTTTATTTATGTCCCACTTTTTTTGGAATCAGGGTTATTATGTTCCAGTATTCATGTTTCTCATCAGTTTGGTTTTAATTAGTTATCTGAAGAAATAAGGAGGTTTCACATCATGATTAACAGCTGAGATCTGTGTGGGAGGGGCCTCGATACCGTGGCTCCACCCCCAATCACTACTCTGACTCTGAGTGAATCATGAGAACAAGATGGCAGCACTTGTATCAGAGGTTTTGGACTAATTTTGTTCAGAGGGAGGAAGAGAAGACACTGCAGCCATCTTTGTTTACAGTCATAGTTTGGACTTCATAGATTCATTCAGTGTCTCGTTAGCAAAGCTGCTCCTGAGCAGCAGTTAGACTGGTGTTACTGGTGTTACTGGTGTTACTGGTTCTTCACTGAGTTCTTCTGGTTTAGGAGTCCTAGATTAGAGTGACTGTTCGTGTTTTTGTTGTTTTTACAGGTGGATCAACCTGCAGCAGCTGTTTGACTTAGTGCAGAGACGTCGAGTTGAAGAATACCTGAAGAGTCTCACCTGATGGACTCACCTGAGGATCAAACAGGTCACCTGATCAGATCAGTTTATGAAAAGTTCATCTTTAATCTGCTGGTCTGTTGGACTGAGCTGGTGATGTCAGCTGGTGATTGGTTAGAAGTCCTCCTCCTCCTCCTCCTCCTCCTCCTCCTCCTCCTCATCATCATCATCATCATCATCATCATCATCATCTTCGCCATCATCAAAAGTTCATATAAAACCTGTTTCAGTCCTGATTGTCTGATGAAGATTAAAGACGAAGACGTCGTCGTGGAAACGTTAAAAACATCCAACACCAGTAAAAAAAAAAAAACAGTTTGGACTGGAAATGTTTGACATGTCAGCAGTGGGTTTTACCCAGAATCCCTTTGGGGTTTCAGACTCAGAGGAGTCTGTTTAGACATCGATATCATAGAACTGACCCTTCGCTAAGCCCCTCCCCTGAACAGAAACTGTCCAATCATAGCTTAGTCACTGTAACTAGGCAGCACAGACCCGTCATGTTGAAGCGCTGACGTCTTTCAGGAACCTAAAACATGTGACCTGTTTTGACCCCTGTCTTCATCTGCTCTAACTTAAGCTGCTAGCGTTAGCATGTCTCGCTAACTAGCTTACTAGCTGCAGTAGCATTAGCGCCAGACAAACGTTGTGTTAGCTTCACTGCATCTGTTCCCAGGGGTCACACGGGGATCAGTTCTGTGGAGGTCTGAGGAGCAGCTCATGGTTAGCTTAGCTCTGATCCTGCCTCTCTTGCTGTTGCGATGGCGGTCCAGCTGGTTTTGGCTGGGTGACCATCTCAAGGTTCACTGCACTAATCTGATCCTTGTGCTTCCTTTTCCCACATTAATGTTTCTGTCCTCTGTTGTGTACGTGTCGTATTTCACCGTCCGGCCAGAATGAGCTGAAACATAGCTTTAGCTTCAGCTTGTTAGCATTACTGTTTTATCATGTACACAACAGTTCAGTAACTTCACATATTTCAGATGCTTCCACAGGTTTCACTGAGCAAACATTAAGAACTCAGCTGGGGGCTCTCTCAACGGGTTTTGAGCATTAGCATTAGCTCACATTAGCCAGCCACACCTGCTGGAGAGAGATGTTATTTTAGCTAACAGAATCCACACTTGTCAGCAGGAAGTGAGAAGCTGCTTCAGTTTTCTTCTCTGTGGAATCAAAGACGTTCAATCACTGTAAACTTCACATGTGCAGGCGTAGCAACAGTAACTAGGGAGGGCAGCGCTTAGTGAAGGATCAATTTATTTCCATCCCTGATCAAAACAACAGGGTCTGACCCTGGTCCTGGTCCAGAGGAGGGTCAGCTGGTTGACCTGGGTCTGACCTGAGGAGGCGGGGCTTGGTATCACACCTGGTTCTGACTGACGTCATCGCCCTGAGCTCAGACTGCAGTGACATCATCATCCTCTGTGTGACATTGTGGTGGGCGGGGTTTCAGCTGTTTATCCCAGAAGCCAACCTGGGATTGGTCGGTGTATGTGTGTTTATCCATCTGCGTCCTCATTGGTCAGACCAGAGTTCCAGGGGACGGCTGGTCCAGGGTCAGGTCCTGTTTTTGAGGAGGGAACGATTCGTGGTAG
>CM034600.1:41112642-41195142 GCA_020091685.1 Lutjanus erythropterus | reverse complement strand
GTGTTTTGAGACAGACTCTGGTGTTTCACAGACTCTGGTGTTTTATGACAGACTCTGGTGTTTTAGCAGACTCTGGTGTTTTACTGCAGACTCTGGTGTTTCGCAGACTCTGGTGTTTCACGACAGACTCTGGTGTTTTACTGCAGACTCTGGTGTTTCGACAGACTCTGGTGTTTTACACAGACTCTGGTGTTTTACTGCAGACTCTGGTGTTTCTGCAGACTCTGGTGAGACTCTGGTGTTTTACTGCAGACTCTGGTGTTTCACGGCGAACTCTGGTGTTTCACGACTCTGGTGTTTCAGACTCTGGTGTTTCGCGAACTCTGGTGTTTACCGCAGACTCTGGTGTTTTACGCGGACTCTGGTGTTTCGACAGACTCTGGTGTTCCGCGAACTCTGGTGTTTCGGCAGACTCTGGTGTTTCGACGACTCTGGTGTTTGCAGACTCTGGTGTTTCACGGCAGACTCTGGTGTTTTACCGCAGACTCTGGTGTTTCACGACAGACTCTGGTGTTTTTCGGCGACTCTGGTGTTTTGGCAGACTCTGGTGCAGACTCTGGTGTTTTACGGCAGACTCTGGTGTTTTATCAGACTCTGGTGTTTCGCAGACCAGTGTTCATGACTCTGGTGTTTCAGCAGACTCTGGTGTTTTACCAGACTCTGGTGTTTGACTCTCTGGTGTTTCAGCAGACTCTGGTGTTTCACGAAGACTCTGGTGTTTTACCGCGGACTCTGGTATTTCCGACAGACTCTGGTGTTTTACGCAGACTCTGGTGTTTCAGACTCTGGTGTTTACTGAACTCTGGTGTTTGCCAGACTCTGGTGTTCCACGACAGACTCTGGTGTTTCGGCGACTCTGGTGTTTTGCAGACTCTGGTGTTTCGGCAGACTCTGGTGTTTACGACAGACTCTGGTGTTTCACGAACTCTGGTGTTTCACGACAGACTCTGGTGTTTTACTGCAGACTCTGGTGTTTGCAGACTCTGGTGTTTTGCTGGCTGTCCTCCATCTCCTCATGATCTCTTGTTGTATTAAAGCTCCTTTGTCACAGGCTGGGTTTTAATTCAGATCACACTGAGTAATTTATATTCCCCATGTCCAGCGCTGTCTGACTGTACCCAGATCACTCTGTCATGAAATTTGAGATTTATATTTAACATTTGACTCTTAAACTTTTAAAAGCCAGACTGCTCAGATCTGTCAGTAACTCTACTTGTTGCTTGATTGCGTTTGTCTGATGTCTGCTGTTGTGAAAATTGATCGTAATGACCTGATGACATAAAGTCATTAAATATTAATAAAATATCCTCAGAACCTGTTTGGATCAGGTTAGTCATCCATTTCTGTTTCTGATTCATAGATGCAAACCAGTTTCTGCCGGGTGTGAAAGCGAGGACACTGAATGCAGCCTCCGTCAGCTCTGGCATGTTTTTGGTTTGAAGGTCAGCAGGTACAGAACAGTGTTCACTGATTGGCTCCTGTGTGACAGTTAATGAGCAGGTGGCCACACAAAGTCTTTGGTCTGGGAATAAAATGTCTCTATCTGATAATCAGCAGGTCAACATTTGTAAAATCGTTAAAGTGGAAACAGTCTGTAAGGATGTGTGTAACCAACATTTCCACCTTCAGGTCCAGTTAGTTGTTGGCGTCTGTCCTCAGTTTATTGTCCTGTCTTTCTTTTTCTGTGTAGTTTAAACAAACTAAACTTTCCAGGTGAGTGTCATTGTGTTCGATTACCAGCAGGTGGCGTCACCTCCTCACTGCAACTCAGACAGACAGAGTTTCTGCAGTGACCCAGTTTCATCTGCACTACATTAAACATTCAGCAGATTTTATCTCCACAGATTCACATCAGAGTAGCTCATCTTTAAATCTGACCCAGCATCATGGGACAAGAGGGCCACATCTGGTCTGAGGGCCCACAGGGGCCTACAGTAGAAGTACAGGGACCTCAAGGTGGCCTACAGAGCCTACAGAGACCTACAGAAATCAACAAGGGACTGCAGGGATCTACAGGTGACCTACGGGTGGTCTATGGGGCCTACAGGGACACACAGGAACTACTGGGGACCTCAGAACCTTATAGTTTTGTTTGTGAACTTAACAAAATGTACAGAACTACAGTAAAATTAAGATGGTACAGTTATATGTTTAATGTGGTGACATATGTATATATCTATATATTTAGTATATACATGATTGAAGTACTAGTCAGACCTGTGTATTTCTGAACATCGCCCCTGTTGACCGTGTGTTGCTGTCATAACAGACAGTGTTTCATGTTGTTTTTGTGTGTTTGTCGACAGACAACAGTGGATCCGAAGCTACTGGTCTTTAAAGAGAACAATAACAGTGATCTTGTGACATCATCACCTTGGTGGTGTTCGCCGTTTGCGGTGGCGATCAAAAGTCAGTCACTTCTTGTAGTTCAACCTGTTTACAGCTGCTGGCGGCTGTTGACCACTCAGCGTCCAGGAAACATTGTAATCCAGGAAGTGGGAGGAGCTTACCTTCCAGGGCAAGCGCCTTGTGGAGGCTCCTGGTGGCCTCCTCCAGCTGTGCGTGGCGCCGGGGGCAGCTGTGGTGGTCGGGGGCAACAGGTGGGGTGGGGTCTGGCTGGATGGCAGACAGAGGAGGATTATGGTATCGGTGCTCTGCTGCACCGGGAGGAAGGCCCACATGACTTGAGTGCGGGTCACTTTGATTCGCCGCTGGTCGCCGGGTGACCACGGCAGGTGGGTGGGGCTCCGTGGGCTGCTGGGAGGAGTATCCATTGTAGACTGCCTGGTGGTGCGATGTGATTGGCTGCCTGCTGTTGGACTGCTGTCGCTGCAGCTGCTGCTGTTTCCCCATAGTCCAGCAGGACATGCTGCTGCTGCCCCTCTTCCTCCTCCTCTTCCTCGCCCGCCCTCCCCTCACTGACACCATTGTCCTTGTCCATCCGTCCGTCAGCGTCTCTGAGCTCCTGTTGGTTCTGGATGCTGGCAGGCCATTTACCCCAATCCCTCCTCCTCCTGTGGGGTTGATGCGCTCAGGAGCCCGTCTGAGCTGTTACTGTGTGGCGGCGTTACTCCTGACCCCGCCCTCCCGGCTGGATCAGAGGGGGGACGAGGAGGAGAGTCCTGAGGCGAGGGAGGAGGAGGATGGAGGTAGGGAGGGGGTGAGGGAGGCAGGGGAGGGCCTGTGGGTCTGAAGAGTCTCTGAATGGTCGGTCCTGAAAGACAAGTTGGACAGAATGAGGTCAGGTTTCTGCAGCCGACAAAGTTAGCTAACTGTGAGCTAACAGTTAGCATCAGTTAGAATAAGGTCAGTGTGCGTTTGTACCTGTTGTGTACTGAGTTCTTCCTGGTTTTGTTCTGGTAGAAAACTTCCACTGGAGAACCAGCAGAGACCAGCGAGCGACACTGAGACACACCTCCTCTGACAGACAGACAGACAGACAGATATACAATTATGTTATTATTGTAATAAGTTATTTGGTGTTTGTTAAGCCAATCACTGAGCAGTTAGCAGCCACAGTACAACATATTGGTGGCCATATAATGCAACAGACTGAATTGTAAGACATCAATAACAAATGATTGGAAAAATAAATTCATTATAAATGATTATAATATAGAATCTGTCTCTGATAATCTCAATATGAATGCACTAGTTCAAGTCCAGTTTAGTGCAGTTCCTTCTATTTTGGTAGTTCTGTCCATCATTTCCTGTGCAGTGACACATTGTTACTTTGACCTGCAGAGAATGTTGTTTTTAAGTGATGTCATTGTGATGCCGAACCCAGATGTTAAATTAAAGGAGCAATCTGTAGCAAGTGCACGGTAAGAATGAGTCCTGCACACAGTGAGTTAAAGCCACAGACTGTAAATTAAACCGGTTGACACACTGCAGGAACACGGCAGAACACTGCAGGAAGACAGCAGGAGCACTGCAAAAACACTACAGGAACACTGCAGGAACACAGCAGGAGCACTACAGGAACACTGCAGGAACACTGCAGGGCACTGCAGAACACTGCAGGAACACTGCAAAACACTACAGAACACTGCAGGAACACAGCAGGAGCACTACAGGAACACTGCAGGAACACTGCAGAAGCACTGCAGGAACACTGCAGCAACACAGCAGGAGCACTGCAAAACACTACAGGAACACTGCAGGAACACAGCAGGAGCACTACAGGAACACTGCAGGAACACTGCAGAAACACAGCAGCAACACAGCAACAACACAGCAGGAGCACTGCAAAACACTACAGGAACACTGCAGGAACACAGCAGGGCACTACAGGAACACTGCAGGAACACTGCAGGAGCACTGCAGGAACACTGCAGGAACACTGCAAAACACTACAGGAACACTGCAGGAACACAGCAGGAGCACTACAGGATACTGCAGGAACACTGCAGGAGCACTGCAAAAACACTACAGGAACACTTCAGGAACACAGCAGGAGCACTGCAGAAACACTACAGGAGCACTGCAGGAACAAAGCAGAGCACTGCAAAAACACTGCAGGAACACAGCAGGAGCACTGCAGAAACAGAGTAGGAACACCTCAGTATTGTAAATTTACTAACAAATAATCAGTTGATCAACTGTTTACAACTCTGTCAGTTGGTCAGCTGTTTTTTTATTGTTGTTGTTTTATTTTATTTTTAAATTTTTGTTCTCAGTACAGGCATGTTATTCATTATACAGTTGTACTCAAAATGATTCAACCCCCATGGAAAAATCAGGTTTATTGGCAAAATGTACAAACTTTCAGCTGTTTTTGATAAACAACTCAAACAAGAACAACACCAGTATTACAGGTGGTTTCTCTAAATTCAACAAAATATGTCACTTTTAATGACTACTGCTGTCTCAAAATTATTCAACCCCTTCTTAACAAGCATCTTTAATACTTAGTTGAGCTCCTTTTGCTGCTATGACCTGCTGCAAACATAATGCATAGCCAGACACCAGCTTCTGACAGCATTCCTGAGGAATCTTAGCCCATTCCTCATGGGCAATAGCCTCCAGCTCTCTAATATTCTTGGGTTTGCGTGCAACTGCCTTCTTCAATTCCACCAAAGATTTTCTATGGGATTCCAGTCAGGCGACTGTGATGACCACTCTAGTATCTTCAGGACTTTTCTAAAGCCAAGCCTTGATGGACCTTGATGGATGGAGTATGATTGGTATCATTGTCCTGTTGGAAAGTCCAATGGCCTTAAGCAGCTTCCTCACAGACAGCATGACATTTCCTCTAGGATTTGCTGATACTGGACTGAATCCATCTTGCCTTCCAGCCCTAGGTTTCCAGTGCCAGAAGATGCAAAGCAGCCCCAGAGCATCACCGAGCCACCACCGTGCTTCACTGTAGGCAGGGTGTTCTTTTCAGCGTATGCCTTATTCTTCCTCCTCCAGACATACCGCTGATCCATAGGCCCAAAAAGTTCCAGTTTTGTTTCATCGCTCCACAGAGCAGAATCCCAAAACTTCTGTGGCTTATCTATATGTTTTTAGCGTATAGGAGCGACTTTTCTTGAGCTTTTGGGTCAGTAGTGGTGTCGTCTTGGAGTTTGGGCATGGAGACCTTCAGCGTTTAGTGTGCGCCCCGTAGACACTGAAACCTCAGTGCCTGCTGCCACCAAGTCTTGCTGCAGGTCTTTTGCAGTCAGACATCTGGTGGCAGCTGTTGATCTTCCTCCCTCTGCCATGTCCAGTAGTGTAGCCACTGTTCCTTTAACTTTGAACTTGTGAACTATGCTTCCAACAGTATCTCTAGGAACATTCGGTGCCTTTGCTATCTTTTTGTATCCTTTTCCTTGTTTGTGCAAGGCAGTGATCTCAGGGTATTTGTGTTCTATCTAAAGCACATCTAATGCCACTAATGAAGCCCTCGATTAGTGATGTCAGATGTACTTGAGACAACTCCTGATTTGCAAATGAGTGCTCCTATATGGGATTCTATTCAGGGGTTGAATAATTTTGAGACAGCAGTAGTCATTAAAAGTGGCATTTTGTCTTGAATTTGGATAAACCACGTGTAATATTAGTTGTACAGAGCTATTTAAATTGTTCTTGTCTGAGTTGTTTATCAAAAATAGCTGGAAGTTTGTAAATTTTGCCAATAAACCTGATTTGCAAAGGGTTGAATAATTTTTAGTGCAACTGTACCTTTGTATGGCATAACAGAGGATTCAACTATGACATATAGTTAAGAATTTAACATAACAAAAGTAACAAATACATAATAGACAGAAAATACACAGTTAACTTGTTAATGAGAGAAGTAAAGAAATAATAGAGAGAGGGGTCACTGTAATAGCAGGGCTCCATCTTTTAACAAAGATACATAGATATCCCAAATCCTTTGGATCCACAGATGATATGTAGGAGATTCAGCCCTTAACCAGTTGGTTGTAATACATTTTAAAGCTGCAGTTAATGAGATTTGCAATAAATAATTTGCAGCTCTGCCCAAGTAGGAGCAATTGTGGGTCTTGAGGATGTCAACATGAAATACCTCCCTAGGGCTCAATAGAGCTCCTCCCAGAATTCTTGTAATTTAGAGCATGACCAGAATACGTGGAGATGGTTACCCATATATTCACCTTCATTTCTCCAGCACGTTGGTGTATGTTGGGCTCATCTTTGCGGTTATTTGTAGTGTCCGAAAGTATCTAGTTATTACTTTCCATTTGAACTCTCTCAGATATTAGCATTAGTTGTTGTGTGGGCTTCAGAGCAAATGTGTTCCCAGTCCTCACTTGATAATACTTTGTGCATCTCAGCCTCCCATCTTTCTTTGATACGTACTGAGTTAGTCTGGTTCATAGACAGAGAGATCACTCTTCCACCGTCTTTCCTCAACTGCAAATTTACTAAGTATGTCTCTATCCCTGTGAGGTTTACAATTTTGAATCCTGCATCTAGCTGAGCCTGTACAAAATCTTTTAAGGAACCAATACTTGTTAGAGGAGATTGATGATGAGGTTAAATGTGGATTGTATTTCTCTCCATATTTTAAGGTAGTCAAAGTCCACTGTCCTATTTCAATCTTTTCACAGAGCCATCTTGAAAAGGAAGTTCAGATAGAGTTGTTGACACTGAGATTTTCAATATTAAGCCATCAAGTATCTACAGTTGATCAGCTGTTTATAACTCTGTCTGTTGTCTGTTGATGTAATGTTCAGTCTGTTATCCTGAAAACAAAAAGCCAACTGCCCTGAAAATACACACTCTGTCTCACTGCTGCCAAACTCCACTAACATTCTGATCAATTTAACTGATATACTGATATACATATCAATTGATGTGAGCTGTTGTTTCTGCTCTCAGCCAGCAGGGAGCTGTGTGTGTGTGTGTTACCATTATCATGTCCTGTTGAGTCTGATGTGGAGCTGCTCTCTGACCTCACTGTGTCATCTGGAATACACACATACACACACACACACACACACACACACACACACACAGAGTCAGGCTGAAAATAAAAGCAGGAAGTTTCTTCGTCTTCCTGAAACAAAAACTTATAATCTGCTGCCAGCTGAGTGTGTGTGTGCGTGTGTGTGTGTGTGTGTGTGTGTGTGTGTGTGTGCCTGTGTGGCAGCCTCTGTGTACAGTCCTCTTGCCGTGGTGTGTGTGTGAGTGTGTGTGTTGTGTTCAGAGTCGCTGTGTTTCCTCAGGGCTCCACTGAACAGTTTTCTTCATCTTTGAACGCTGAGTCTTCCTCCTGAAGTTGCACAGACAGACAGACAGACAGACAGACAGACAGACAGACAGACAGACAGACAGGACAGACAGACAGACAGACAGACAGACAGAGAGACAGACAGGAGGACAGACAGACAGACAGACAGACAGACAGGACAGACAGACAGACAGACAGACAGACAGACAGACAGACAGACAGGACAGACAGACAGACAGACAGACAGACAGACAGACAGGAGACAGGGAAAACGGAGTTGATTTTCAATTTTCACATCTAACTGTGAATTCAGAGTTTATTTCAGTCAAACCAGAGTTTTGGATTGTTGGACTGTGTAAAGACAAACTAAGAGGGTTTGATGAGTTTTGTTTTGTTTCTGTCCAGTCTGAATGAGGATGATGAAGCTGATCTACTTACACATCATGTTGGTTTGATCTCAGTTCGCTCTGATTCCATCTAACTTGTTGATTTGATCTGATGACTCGGACGACCTGATTGCCTGTTTAATCTGACCTATCATTTATTCATTTATCATCTATTAAACTGTTCAAACACCTCTGGCAGCAGCTCTATGTTTGTTTCCATTTCTAAAGATCATGTAAGCAAAACACTCAACATCACTTCCTGTTCCTGACCCTTTCACAGTAAATTCAACAGAGAGCAGCCTGACAGATTAAACACATGACTGCCCCTCACCTCTGCTCGACACTTCCTGTTTCCTTGGCGAGACATCCCAGCTCTCCGTCGGACACTACGGTGGTTTCTCTCCTGCCTCCAGAGGAAGTCACTGGGCACCGCACCTGTCAACTCCTGACCAATCAGAACACAGGAACAGACACCTGTTATTAAACTCCTGTAGCACTTAAACCACATGATCAATGAAGAGGAGAATGATGAGTTGTGATTGGATGATTCCTGGTATGACATCACTCGCCTCCTGCAGACAGATCGTCTCAGCTCAGCCAATCGTGTGCTCAGCAGTGCCTGCAGGCTCCGCCTCCTTTCCTGCAGCTCTGCCATTCGCTCTCTCTGCTTCCTGTCAGGACAGGTGAGAGGCTCTGCACACACACACACACACACACACACACACACACACACACACAGGTATTAGACACACCTATATGTACTCATTAACATATTTCAGTGTGTTGTGTTGTCTGTTCTCACCAGGCGCTGAGATGAGTTGACCTTTGACTTCCATGGCTTGTGTTTCCCATGTGACCCGCCTCCTCCTCCTCGCTGCTCGACTCCTGTTCACCACACACACACTCAGTCACCTGCAGGACACATTCCATTCAACTCAGGTCAACCCTTATTGTCTTCAATCACAGACAGACAACAATCAACACAGATGTTGTAGAAGCAGGTTTAACCTCTGATGATAACAGTAAACAGGTTTTACTAGACAGGAGGACACTACAGAATCACTTATCAAGACACTAGACAGGAGGACACTACAGAATCCTTATCAAGACACTAGACAGGAGGACACTACAGAATCACTTATCAAGACACTAGACAGGAGGACACTACAGAATCACTTATCAAGACACTAGACAGGAGGACACTACAGAATCACTTATCAAGACACTAGACAGGAGGACACTACAGAATCATTCATACGTCATGACACTAGACAGGAGGACACTACAGAATCACTTATCAAGACACTAGACAGGAGGACACTACAGAATCACTTATCAAGACACTAGACAGGAGGACACTACAGAATCACTTATCAAGACACTAGACAGGAGGACACTACAGAATCACTTATCAAGACACTAGACAGGAGGACACTACAGAATCACTTATCAAGACACTAGACAGGAGGACACTACAGAATCACTTATCAAGACACTAGACAGGAGGACACTACAGAATCATTCATCGTCATGACACTAGACAGGAGGACACTACAGAATCACTTATCAAGACACTACACAGGAGGACACTACAGAATCACTTACAAGACACTACACAGGAGGACACTACAGAATCACTTATCAAGACACTAGACAGGAGGACACTACAGAATTATTCATCGTCATGACACTAGACAGGAGGACACTACAGAATCACTTATCAAGACACTAGACAGGAGGACACTACAGAATCACTTATCAAGACACTAGACAGGAGGACACTACAGAATCACTTATCAAGACACTAGACAGGAGGACACTACAGAATCACTTATCAAGACACTAGACAGGAGGACACTACAGAATCACTTATCAAGACACTAGACAGGAGGACACTACAGAATCACTTACAAGACACTACACAGGAGGACACTACAGAATCATTCCTCGTCACTGACACTAGACAGGAGGACACTACAGAATTATTCATCGTCAACACTAGACAGGAGGACACTACAGAATCACTTATCAAGACACTAGACAGGAGGACACTACAGAATCATTTATCAAGACACTAGACAGGAGGACACTACAGAATCATTTATCA
This sequence comes from Lutjanus erythropterus, assembly GCA_020091685.1. Taxonomy (NCBI): domain Eukaryota; kingdom Metazoa; phylum Chordata; class Actinopteri; order Lutjaniformes; family Lutjanidae; genus Lutjanus; species Lutjanus erythropterus. Next base: position 41,184,965 of record CM034600.1, on the reverse strand, counting down.
AGACACTAGACAGGAGGACACTACAGAATCATTTATCAAGACACTAGACAGGAGGACACTACAGAATCATTTATCAAGACACTAGACAGGAGGACACTACAGAATCATTCATCGTCATGACACTAGACAGGAGGACTCTACAGAATCATTCATCGTCATGACACTAGACAGGACACTACAGAATCACATATCAGGACACTAGACAGGAGGACACTACAGAATCACTTAACAGGACACTAGACAGGAGGACACCACAGACTCACGTATCATTGGGGGCGTGTTCTGATATAAACACAAACAGTCATCACTCCAGATGACTCCTCCTCCTGTACACTCTGCAGACTCCACACCTCACCTAGACCAGAAGGAGTATTTCCAGCATGTGTGAACACTTCAGGTGTGGACTACCTCCTGATGCCTGCTGCAGGTCGGATGAGATCCCGACCTGATTTTCGGGGTGTAGCTGAGAGTGTAAATGATATTTTTCTCACCTTGTAAGTGGGTTCATAAGAGCTCCAGTAGTTCACTCCCGTGGCCATCCAACAGCCTGGACCAACCACAGGACTGCTGGACTGGTCAGCTGTTAGCTGTTAGCAGTTCTCAGGTCTGCCTGTAGAGGAAGTCAAACGGTCTTCAGAACCTCAGACCTAGAAAACAGAAGAAGAGAAGAATAAGAAGAGGTGGACAGAGAGAGGACCAATCAACAGCAGGGTGTCTGTCTGAGAACAGAGAACAGTGTTCTGCTACAGTCTGCAGGCTGAACCAAATGTTTCCCCCAAACAGTGTGAAACTGTTCTGAGGTGAGTTTCTCTTGTTTTGGTGGGTGTGTCAGTGGCGTTATCCAATCAGCAGTGACGTGTATATAAACACCGCTGTGTGAAAAGGCAGTGAAGTGAAGTGCGCTCGTGTAACACAACAAGCTGTTTAATGCAACGTGATTCCAGTTAAATAAATGTGTTGCTGAACGCAGCCCCAGTGATGACGAATGATGACATCATCAGTCACATGATGAAACCCCGGTGTTACACCTTCACTGTCTGCAGTACAACTGAGACGATCAGTAAACCGAATGTTTGGACATAATCAATGAAGATAATGAACTTATCAATCTTGATTGATCCGTAGTGTAACATCTCAACAGAAATATAAAAATTACAAATTATTTAGAGTTAAAAAAAAAAAAGACCCTGAAACAATGAAGAGAGGCTGAGATACACAACTGAGCAACACAGCCAGGACTACAGAAGGAATAAATCACAGAAGCTGGAACATGTTCTCCAGTGTGCAGCCTGTGGAACAGAAACCTCAGAGGCAGTTTTCTGTATGCTGGTATGAACTGGTCTCCTGAACAGAGGAGCAGCGACCTGGATGGACAAAGATGGGACCAGTTCTCATTTTGACATTTTATAAAAATGATTTGAAAACTTTTTCTGTATGAAACGTGTGTTTAAAGGATCACTGCTTTTCTACATTTTTATTTTTATCATCAGATCTTTGAATGTGGTGTTCCTCTGGGGTCAGTGTTCGGTCCCCTGATGTTCCTCATTCATATCAATGATCCAGTCCATGTTCACAAACTCACATCAGCTGATGTTTATTTTCAGACAACTCTGTATTCAATACGGCTGAATATCAATTCAATCAATTTGATTCACAAGATTCCAGTCGATTCAATTCAATTCTATACAATTCGATATTGATGTGGTTCAGATTCTCAGAGAACTGATGCCATGAATATTAAAAGAAGCCCTCTAACCCGGTGCATTATTAAAAATATTAATGTTCACAATAAGAGCTGACCCCAGAGCAGTTACATTAACAGACCACACATCCACAGGAGCAAAGACAGATATTCAAAGATTGATTCTGGGATTTTATGAATTGATATCAGAGCATGTAAAGGAAAATCAATTTGAATCAATCAATTGATTTTTTTAAACCCAGCCCTTGTCTTCATTACAGCCACTGAAACCTTACAGTTCACTTCAGTCTGCTGCTTTGTGCTTGTCTGTAGTTTTCTTACTGTCAACAAACACAAACCAACAATAAATATACAATTAATGTTTAAAAAGATCCAATCAGCTGCTCAGTTTTTATCAAACAAACAAGAGGAAACAGGAGACGTTGTTGGGGACTATTTCCAGCAGTGGATGAATCCACATTTAGTGATGTAATGCAGTGATTCTCACACATTGTTCTGTGAGGTGAGTCCAGGTGAGTCCAGGTGAGTCCAGGGATTTATGACAATCATATATTATTATAGCAAAATACAACTATACCAAACATTATAAATGGATACTTCATTTAATATATGAGAACTTTATTTGAACTTATTTTATTTGAACTTAGAGAAAAACTCTGAACCTGAAAGTTTCATTTTGTCACCTGTTGAAGGACGTGTTGCTTCTTTAAATGATCACAAATTAACTCTTCACTTATTTTGTTATTAATATTTCACAAGAATTAATGTTGTTCTCAGGTGAGTTCTAAGAGTTCTGTTACAGCAGAACGTCTGGACACACACACACACACACACACACACACACATACAGACACACACAGACACACACACACACATACAGACACACACACATACAAACACACACACACACACAGACACAGACACAGACACACACACACACACACAGACACACACACACACACACACACACACACACACACACACAGACACACAGACACACACACACACACACACACACACATACAGACACACACACACACACAGACACAGACACACACACACACACACAGACACACACACACACGCACACACACAGACACACACACACACACACACACACACACACATACAAACACACACACACATACAGACACACACACACATACAGACACACACACATACAAACACACACACACACACACACACAGACACAGACACACACACACACACACACAGACAGACACACACAGACACAGACACAGACACACACACACACACACACACACACACACACACAGACACAGACACAGACACACACACACACAGACACACAGACACACACACACACACACACACACACAGACACACACACACACACACACAGACAGACACAGACACACACACACACACACACACACACAGACACACACACACACAGACACACAGACACACACACACACACACAGACACACACACACACACACAGACACACACACAGACACAGACACAGACACACACACACACAGACACACAGACACACACACACACACACACACACACAGACACACACACACACACACACACACACACACACACACACACACACACACAGACACACACACACACACACACACACACACACACACACACACACACAGTCTGTAGACTAAACAGCTGTGATGGAGAAACATGATATGTTTTTCATTTTAATCTGAGGATGTGTCTCTGTCTTGATGACAGTAAACACATCATGTCCAGGTAGGATCCTGTGCTGTGATTGGCTGCAGGAGTTAGAGCGCCCCCTGCTGACTGGAGCTGAACTACATTTATATTAAGTTTGGCCCTAAAGTAAAATTCATTTTGACATTAAATTTAAAGGTTAAAAAAAATTAAAATATAAATATAAATAAAATAAAACAGGGCACCATGATGACCCCTGACCTTTGACCTCTGACCTGTGTCCTCTGAGACCTGTGACACCTTTTACACAGACCGCAGGAGAACAAGATGTCCTCTGACTCCAGGACAACAGACTGAATGTCCCTGAGAACAGGAAGAGAGCGCAACAGGAAACAGGAAGAAGGAAATGAGTGATGAAAACCAGGAAATGAGTGCATGAGAGAGAGACAGACAGAGAGACAGACTGGATTCAGACCAGGCAGACAGACAGACTGGAGGAGGTGGAACAGTCCAGTTATATAACAGCACTCAGGCTCAGGTTTCCCTTAAATCTTCATCTGAGGAAGTTTTAAAAAACTAAACTGGATAAACTCAGGATCAGGATTTCCTCAGGATGTCGTCACAGAAACTCTTTGATCTCTGAGTCTCTGCTCAGACTAAACCTGATTACATCATGTTTAACTTTCATTTATGTTGCACCAAACTTAAAAGAGCAAAAATTAATAAAGATTAAAGATTAAATTTCATTCTGTTGTGCCAAAGTTTAGAAACTCTAAACTTTAAGCTGACACATACGGAGGTTTAACTTTTAAAATGGCCGCCTGTCTGATGGCCTGAACAAAATCAGTCTCAGCTGAGCCTCACGAGGCTAAACACCTTTTACCTCGCTGGTAAACAATGTTCATTAAAAGGTTTTGCTAACTTTTTAATGAACCCCTGACTGGTTGAGCTCCAGACAGTGAAGACGATGAGGACACAAAGACACAGGACAGAGGAGACACACTGGACACTCTGAGGAGGGTTACAGACTGTAGCTGTGCAAACATTAGCAAAGCTTAGCTCTTATCCTGCTATCTCCTAATTTCAATGTTAAATCTGCTGCTGTTATCACTGTAACCTGCAGAAATGCAGCGTAAGAATGGAAAGTTTAGCAGGGCGTAGCAACAGTAACTAAGGAGGGCGGGGCTTAGTGAAGGGTCAGTTGTGATATGATTGGTTTTGTGTTATAATTTTCATGTTCAGTAAAAACAAACTATTAAAGTCATGATGTTGTGATATTTATTGAGGTCAGAACCAAACAAACGTGTCTTCTTTCATCTGGAGAACAAAGATTTTTAGCTCAGAACATCTCTGCAGAACTACAGAACCTCATCTTAATGATGTTCTCACACATTTTTACTCTTTTAAAACATCGTGATTTGGATACTGCACTCAGCCATATTGTGATGTTATTGCGATTCATTGTGCAGCTCTAAACAACAACAACAACAACAACAACAACAACAACAACAACAACAACAACAAAAGCTGAATAAACTCTGAGCTGAAAGAAACTTTGAAGTTTAGGAAAATAAGAGTCAGACAGACGTGAGGAAAGAGAGATCACCTGACCATTATGTAATACATGATGATGTCACTGATGATGTCACTGAGCTGACCATCAGCTGAGACGGAGACAGCAGCAGTTTGTCTCTCAGTGAATCAAAGTGAGACACAAATTATGAGATTTTTAAAAAAGGTCACTTTAAATAATCTGTTACTTCATCAGAAAAACTACAAATACCATCATGCTCTCTGTCTCCAGCTGCCTCACAAACATCAGAGTCTCTGTCAGGTTTAAGATTCATTTCAGAACGAATCAGAGGTGAGTCGGTCTTCATTTATCTGACCGTCACTCGTGTTCGTCACGTTTACATTAACTTACATCTCATCAGTTCTCATTAAAGGTTCTGGCAGCAGCAGAACATTTTCAGATGTTCTCAAACTCTCGCATGATGAATATATTTCCTAGTTAGTGACCATTAACTGGACACTTTTCACAGTGCATTGTGGGACACTGCGAGTCCTCTACAGGGTGTAATAACAGTCCCAGTACAGAGACTCAGACGTTCTCAATCTTCTCCATATGAAGAACTGTTCTCCTCAGAATGACAGAGAACACCACAAGTCAACTCCCTGAAAAATATTTCCCTGTCAGCTGTCGGTGATTGAAGAGTCTCTTTAACCACAAACCAACAAACGGAACAAACATGGAGTCACTGCAGCCTGACGAGGCAAAGCATCATGGGAGTAAAGTTCAAAACATCACTGCAGTTTAAAAATGTTCCCACGTTTCTATGAAAACTGTGGATGACGACAGCTGCAACAATTAATCACATAATTGATTATGAATTGATTGTTAAATTATTGCTCATCAATTAAATCATTTTCTGTCATTTTTTAAAAAATTAAAAATGTCTTCAGTGTGAATCTTTTCTGGTTTCTTTGCTCCTCTCTGACAGTAAACTGATGATCTTTGACTTTGATCAACATTTTCTGACATTTTATGAACCAAACAACTGATCGATTAGTGCAGAGTTTATTCTTCAAATGTGACACGAAAAAAAAATCCTCTTCTTCTTGTTTTTTCTGACGTCCTGAAGTTTGTAGAATCAAAGTCAGTGTGAAACTGACTGACATCAGAATTAACATGAATTATTAATACATGATAAATGTTGTTCATTCTCCTCACAGCTCATTTTCTGCCTTTTATCCCTTTTTAATCTTGTTAATAGTTTATTGATTTAAATTGATTATTAATTCTACATGCTGGTTATTTATGTATTTAATATTTGTTTTGTTTTGTCATATGATCCTTTGTTGCAGTTTTTTTAATTTATTTTTTGTTGTTTGTGATTTATAAAGATGTGTTACTACTGCACACACACACACACACACACACACACACACACACACACACACACACACACTGCAGGATCCACACACACCAAATGTTCTAACAAATGGTCTCCTCCTCCTCCCTCTGTTGTTTCTGCTCCTCACCTTCATCCCCTCCTCCTCCTCCTCCTCCTCTAACATTCCTGCGTCCTGCTGACTCGTGTTCAGACCTGCAGCTTCTGTTCACCTCCACACACTGAAACTGATCTCAGATCAGTCTGTCTGATCTCACTTCATTCATCTTACAGGACAGTTTTATTTATGTTTGTTCTCTCAGTAAAAGTCCACACTCACACACACACACACACACACACACACACACACACACACACACAGACACACACAGACACACACACACAGACACACACACACACACACACACACACAGACACACACACACACACAGACACACACACAGACACACACACACACACACACACACACACACACAGACACACAGTGTGTGTGAGAGGACGATGTGTGTGTAGTTTTATATTCTATATTTTTATTAGTTCGTTTTTTGGGAGTTTTATTTTGACAGACAGGAAGCAAAGAGCTGCAGATCAGAATGACCCACAGCGCCTGCAGAGACTCACTCAGTCTTTATTTGAACTCTAAATAAAATAAAGTGAAGTAGAGACGTCATTTCCACTGTGGTCGACTTAAACAATAAAAACTCTTCAACACAAAAACACCAAAGAGAAAAAATAATAAAAGCCATAATCAGATTTTAAGAATAACTATAAACCTCAATAATAAAGAAAAACAGAGAAAAAACTTTAAATGATTCTGCATGTTGCCTCAGACTGTTCCTCAGGGTTCCTCAGGGTTCCTCTGGTGTGTCCACTTTTTATATTTGATTCTATTGTGTGTGTCTGTGTGAGTGTGTGTGTGTGTGTGTGTGTGTGTGTGTGTGTGTGTGTGTGTGTGAGTGTGTGTGTGTGTGAGTGTTGGGGGAGGGGTGTTACTCTCACCTTGCCCCTCCCCCTCCTCTCAGGTGAACAGCTGATCAAACTGATTTAACACAAACATTTAACGATGATGTCAATATGTTTGTTGTTTACAACATTACAATGTAAACAAACACAGATGATGCAATTTCAAGATTTAAATATTTAACAGAGATTCATCTGTTGATTAGTTTATCGATTAATCGATTAATTTATCCTGTCACAGTCTTGTCCGTTGAAACATTTTTTCAAAAGTTGAAAAACCGGTCCAAACGCGTTGAGCACACGTCCGTATTATTCAACAACTGACAGGATTGGGACGTATTTTTCAATATGACTTAATCTATCAATCATTTTCTTGATTAACTCATTAGTTGTTTGGTTCATAAAATGTCAGAAGATGCTGAAACATTAGCGGCTAACAGCCTCACTGACCCAAGCTTTGACTTGTCTGTACTTCTCTAAACCAATCATAATCACAGTGGGCGGGGCTAAGCCCAGGATGCAGCACAGTGTGGAGGGGGAACTTGATTTGGTGGAACATTTGTGAAGTGAGCTCTGGTATTAAAATGACTTTGACACAAAAGAAAAGCTAACAGCTGTTAGCTTGTTAATGTTTGTACTGTTAGCATCCCAGGCACTAATTTTTAGCGTGTGGGCTGCAGCTCAGAGGTTGTTCGTGTTTCCAGGCGACTTTTTCAAACATAGATAGCAGACGCCATCATGCTGCTTGAAACAAGCAGCCAATAGCAGACTGATACCTGCAGTTTGGGTCAGGTGAGAGAACGTCTCCTCTCAGCCTCTGTTACAGTTTGTCCCAGTGGTCACTGGTTACATCACTTCACCTCAGTCCTCCATTACTCAGGTTAACATGCTGAAGTACATATGTTAGCATGCTACATTATTTTAGCATTTTATATTATGCCAGTATGTTACATTAGAGTCTATTAGAATGATGTTAGCATGTTACAGTAGACTGTGTTAGCATGATATTAGCATGTTACAGTAGACTGTGTTAGCATGATGTTAGCATGTTACAGTAGAGTCCATTAGAATGATGTTACCATGTTACAGTAGAGTGTGTTAGCATGATGTTAGCATGTTATAGTAGAGTCTATTAGAATGATGTTAGCATGTTACAGTAGAGTGTGTTAGCATGATGTTAGCATGTTATAGTAGAGTCTATTAGAATGATGTTAGCGTGTTACAGTAGCATGATGTTAGCATGTTACAGTAGAGTGTGTTAGCATGATGTTAGCATACGGACATGTGTCCAACTGTAAACGGGCTCAGTTGTGTTTTTGGTTTTTGGTTCCCACCTTTGTCAAACTTTTCTTGAACCAAGAAAAGACGATTAAAAATATGTGATGTCATCATAACATAAAGGCGGGGCTAAAATATTCCAGCATGTATACTAACATAATTTAGCATGCTAACATACAGACGGCAACATGTTAACCCTGTGGACTGTGGACAGATGTCTGTCTTCTCCAGAACTGATTAATCGATTGATTAAGAATCTAATTGACTGATTAATTGATAAGGAAGATAATGGTTAGTTGCAACTCTAGAAAATAAACAAGAACTTACACACATAAAAATGATCAGCTGTTTAAAGAGATGTTCAGGTGTTGGAGCTGCTGCAGTAAATCACAGCACTGTTGGTTGTGTTCAATGTTTAAGGATTTTTAGGTTTCAACTGCAGTTTTACAGCTTTTAGAGAACTTAAATTAATGACTGTAAAGTAAAACTACAGATTAAACGTGCAGAACCTCAAGAACTGTTCCCTCACTGTACCTGAACACACCAGAACTCAGCAGAAAACACCTGAATCCATCAGATTATATCGTATGTTGTTGAACAGGACTAAAGATGTGAGATCAGAGCAGAGACACATCATCAGCTGCAGAATCTGAACCAACAACAAACCAACTCAAACACGTGAAACTGTCTCTCTGTCTGTCTCTCTGTCTGTCTCTCTGTCTGTCTCTCTGTCTGTCTGTCCAATGTGGTGTCAAATGCTTTGATGTCTTTGTAATGCAGCAGCTCTGTGACCAAAGAGACAAACGTCCCCTCAGAGACGACAAACAAAGTTTCTCCACTGAAGCTCAAATATCCAACATGAAGTGAATCCATCAGCTGAATCCTACCTGCAGAGACTGAACCATCCTGTCTGTCTGTCCATCTGTCTGTCTGTCTCCTCGGGGACGTGGACAGACTGCAGGACCAGTATAAATCCAGGTTCAGGTCCAGTTTGTCTCCTGTGAGTCTCTCTGAGCTCCAACTCGCTCACACTGACTCACAGCTCAGTCTGCTGAGGCAACACACACTGACACACACACATCACTTCCTCTGCACCACTTCACAATAAAATACAGCCTGATCTCTGATCTGTCAAAATAAAAGCCTTTCATCACTGAGGACATCAGAGCAGCCGTTTGATCCCAAGAAGCAGCTCAAAACGCAGCCTCGCCAGACTGACGGATTATATTTAAACATGTTAAATCAAATATTTAAATTACATTTATAGATATTTGTTCATTTTTTCTGCTTGATTATTTGAATGTACTAAAACAAATTTCTGTATAAACCTGTAATTTTTTTATTTTTTAGATTTTTTTTTGTTATAGTGACAGCTGAAGACATGACAGGGAAGGGACAGGGTGAAGAGAAAGGGGACGACATGCAGCAAATGGGCCGCAGGCGGGAATCGAACCAGCAGCTGCTGCAGAGGACTGAGGACAGCCTCAGGACATGGGACACACGTTCTACCAACTGAACTACAGGAGAACCACAAACCTGTAATTTAAATCATGTACAATGTGACTCTGATTAGACTGATGAGTTCTTCATCATGTTTTTATTGTTCTTTTTTCTGACTCTGTTTCTGTGCCTCTGCTCTTATTTTGAAAGGGGTCACATCCTGTTAACCCGCAGCAGCTCTCTGTCAGACCTTTATTTTGGTAACAGGAGTGTAAACAAGTCTCTGTTGTCTCAGGTTCTGTCCTCTGAAGGAGACGTCCCACTGACTGAATCAGAGTTTCTAACATGATGAGAACATATTTTTAATTAACAAACATGTTGGTAAAACATCAACTGATGATGATTATTGATTATCAGAAGCAGATCACTTGATCTGCTGGAGACTCTCAGCTGTTTGATACAGAACGTCAAACAGCTGATCAGCATCAGATTAAACATCAGTGAGAACATCAGTAAAACACGGTCCAACCTCCCCATCCCCACCTCCCCCGATAACATTAGCAGAACAAAAGACCGACCCCCCCTCCACACACACACACACACACACACACACACACACACACACAGACATTCAAACACCTCCTGTGTTTGTCTGTTTTCACATTCAGCAGCTCACAGCTGCAAACATCAGCAGGACAGAAGCAAAGAACTCTGGGAAAAATATGCAGAGATCATCACAGAGGTCCTGTTCACAGGCTGTGAGATTAGCATGTTGCATGATGCTACATGTGGCTAACATGCTGCAGTATGTATGTTAGCATATTACATTATGTTACATTATATTAATATGCTACATTAAAGTCTATTAGCATGTTAGTGTGTTACATTGGAATCTGTTAGCATGATGCTACATAATATTAACATTATGTCTGTATAACATTATGTTAGCTGCCGTATGTATGTTAGCATGCTAAATTATGTTAGCATGTTACATTATGTTGGCATGTTACATTACAGTCTAGTAGCTTGATGTGAACATGTTACATTAGATTTTATTAGCATGTCACATTAGAGTGAGTTAGCATGATGTTAGCAAACTAAAATTAGTGTGTATTAGCATGATGCTAGCAGGCTATTATCAGAGTCTATTATTATTATGACGTTAGCATGCTAACATTACAGTGTATTAGCATTTTAGCCTGGAGGATCACAGAGGACACAGAGGGACATGACTCTGCAGAGTTGGATGAATGTGGTTTAGGGGACATGTGGTGGATTGTGGGACATGTGGTTAAACTGGCCCATGGGAACTCAGTGTTTGTCAGCACGACCAATCAGAGCAGCCGCTGAGAGCTGGCTTTTAATTCAGGACGAGAGAGTAGTCATTAAACAGAGAAAGAGAGGGAGAGCTAAATAGCAGCTTCAGACTGAGATCAGCTGTGACCTTCATGAACTCTGAGCTGCTCCTCATCTTCATCACCAACATCAAGATCCTCCTCACAGAGGGACAGACTGGATCTATTGATCTGTTGACCTATTGATCTGATCTGATCGATGCTGATTCAGACTGCAGGAGGATCCTGATCCACACCTGAAAGTGTCTCTCTCTGTCTCATTACATCTTCACTCAACTTCAACTTTATTTGTCCCAAAGACACACAAGAGAAGGGGGGGGGGGGTTATTACCATTACCATGGTAATAAGAAAAATCTATAAACACATGAAACGACGTTTACTGAACGTATTTCTAATCTTTGATTTCAGTTCTTCACATTTGAAGGTTTACATTCAAACCTTTGATTACATATTTAGCTGAGAACATAAATGTGTAAATAAAGTAAAAATAAATATTTGTAAAATAAACATTAACCAAATATTTTTTCCATCCCTGAGTTCTGTCTGCAGGTGCTTCTTTCAGCATCACTCTGTCTGCAGACTGACAACAGCTACAGGACACGCCCACCACAGGACACACCTGTTCAAACAGGTGAGTTTAGACACTTAAACTCTTGAGGTGTTATGAAGGTCAGGCTGTTAAAGTCTCCTCGAACTTTCATCATTATTGGTCTCTCATCTATTCAAAGGAGGAACATCTGGAACCACATCTGTGCTCACAGAGCAGGAAGGATCTTCTGATCACAGATTCTGTTTTGATCTGAACAGTGATTACCATGGCAACAGCAGAAGCTCTGAAGCTCAGCATTCAGGCTCTGATTCTATACTCAGGACTGAAGATCCTTCACTGAGAACCGAGAACCGACACATCAGAGTGAAAATACTGAGTTACAAGTAAAAGTCCTGCATTCAAAGTACAGAAGTAACTCCAGCTCCATGTTCCAATATGAGTCCAAATAAGAACAACGGGAACAGCAACAACACCCACAGTACTGTGAGGTCAGCATGGACAGGAACCGTCTGTTCTGTCTGTTCTGATGTCAGTTCTGATGTCTGTCCTCTCTGTTAGTTCAGATTGTATCACAAGTCGTGGATCGGAATCAGAATCAGAATCAGAAACGGTTTTGTTGGCAGGTAGGTTTTCACTTCGAAGCAGTTTTCTGCAGCATGTTGGTTCAAACAAATAAAAATAAAGATTCAGTTCTGTCAGAACAAACAGAGATACACAGAACAGAAGAGAGTACACAAGAAAACAAAGAAGAACAAACAAACGTGTGAAAGAATTAGAAGAACATTTACAAACAGTGATCTGTACATAGATAGATGGGGGGGGGGGGTTCTTGTGTTCTGTCTGTTCTTGAATGTTCTGTGTGTTCTCGTGTCTGTGGTGTTGATGAGTGTGAACTCAGTGAGCAGCCCTCTGATCTGTTTCCCATGATGCTCTCTGTTCTGTTGTGTCTGCTGCTGGGGTGAGAGACACACACACACACAGAGAGAGAGAGAGAGAGAGAGAGAGAGAGAACTTCAAACAGTCGATGGTTCACTTTGATATGAAATGCCTGCAGCTGAGTGTGTGTGTGAGAGAGAGAGTTGGACTCAATCTGTCACACACACACACACACACACACACACACACACACACACACACACACACACACACACACACACACACACACACACCCTCTCTCTCTTACAGAGTGTTTCTAGTGAACTTGATGAGGAAAAACAACCTGATTCAGAGTCATCTTTTATTTCTTTAGTTCACATTGAAAACAACCATAACAACACTTCCTGCTCTCTGATTGGCTCTCCAGCTGCTCTGACAACAACACAGTTTGTCAACAAAGTAAACTGAAACAGGAAACATGTAAGAGGAGGAGGAGGAGGAGGATTAGAGGAGATGAAGGTCTGCAACAGATTTAAACAGGAGGGTGAGCCTGAGGTCACCGCTGAATATTAAATCTGATAAATTTAGATTTTCATCTTTTAACTGATCTGACTGTCAGTCAGAGTCTCTCTGTCCTCCTGTCTCTCTGTCCTCCTGTCTCTCTGTCCTCCTGTCTATCTGTCTGTTTGTCTCAGCAGCCTCGACCCAAATCACACAGCAACATTAAAACCACAGCGTGTCCTCAGACGTCCTCAGACGTCCTCAGACGTCCTGATACATGACAGACAGACAGACAGACAGACAGACAGACACTGTGATCTGGGACTTTAAACTTGGCTGTCGTCTGCAGGTTGCATGGTTACACTTATTCACTATTTTTGAACAAACTTGAAAAACCTACACTTAACCTATAAAGAACCTAGATATAACCAATATAAAACCTATATATAAGCTGTCCTGCCTGATGGAACGTCTCACTTCGTCTGTTTCAGGACATTTTGGCTCAAAACGTTTGTTCTGATGTTAAACTGGATCATCTGCAGATTAATTTAAATCTGATCGGTTCTGATCAGTTGAAGTCAAACACCTGATCAATAAATCCACATTGTGCTCACTTTGTCACCACTGTCTCTGCTGCACGTGTGCACGTCTGCACGGCTGCCATGTTGGAGCGTTCAGGGTCTGCTGGTAAACTGAGAACCGCAGACTTCACTACAAAATCAGCTGGAAGTCAAACTGATTTTCATCAAACCTGGTTCATTTTAAAGAAACTGAACATGATCGATCTGATCTGATCTGATCAATGTGATCTGATCTGATCTGATCTGATCGATCTGATCTGATCAATGTGATCTGATCTGAGACCTGCAGCCTTTGATTCATGAACATCAAGTCAACATGAGTCACAACTTCACTTTTTGTCAGTTTCTACAAAAATGTAGATTTATGTTTCTGATATATTGTTGAAAAGCTGCCTGGTGGTTTTTGATGTTTTAAATAAAGAATAAATAAATAAAGAATAGTTCAAAATCAATATCAAAATGTTCTATAACAAAATATTATAAATAAATAAATAAATGTTCTAAATAAACAGCAAAATCTTCGAAATAAAAACAAAATGTTTAAAACAATATTAAACATTTAACTACATGAATAAAATGTTTTAAATTAAAAAATCTAAATAAATAAAATGTTTTAAATTAAAAAATCTAAATAAATAAAATGTTCTCAATAAAAAAGAAATAAATCAATACCTTAACATTCTAGATGAATAACAAAATACTGTAAATAAAAACCAAAATGTTTACTCCATTGTACAAAAACATGTTATTAAGAACTTTATAAATCTGAGATGGTTCCATCTGACAGTCGAGGTCACATTGCAGCAGGTGCTTCACCATCTGGTGACTCTACTGACAGACTGATAGAACTAGATTCTATTTTCATTAATTTCTTCATCTGATTCTAATTCACTCGGCTGAAGACTCACACAAACACACAGTGTTCTCAGCAGAGGAACCACACTATAGATCATTTTAACCCTTTAAAGAACACGATGGAACACACGTTCCTCTGTGACGAGCTGTCAGAGCTGCACGTACCTGCTGGACAGGTGAGTTTTTGTCTTTAGCTATTTTTATTTTTACAGTTTTCTGTGAAACTAAGACTTAATCAAGTAGAACACTTAACTATGGAGAGCCTCAGAACACAAGAACACACACAGGGGAACACATACAGGAGAACACATACAGGAGAACACATACAGGAGAACAACACACACACACACACACACACACACACACACACACACACACACACACACAGATTCTCCAGAGAGGAAACATGAAGAATTGATGAAATTGCCACTGAGCCTTTGAGCAAAAACACACACTGATACACACAACTACACTTCTGTGTGTGTGTGTGTGTGTGTGTGTGTGTGTGTGTGTGTGTGTGTGTGTGTGTGTGTGTGTGTGTGTGGAGGATGGAATGTAGGTCAGGCAGCAGATTCTCCGCATGGCAACAATGTAGAAAATCCCAACTCTGAATACTCGCATCCGATTGGCTGAGAGCTCCAACCAGGCAGCCAATAACCTTTCAACCCCCAGGACGCTCAGAGTGTGTGTGACTCTGTGTGTGTGCGTTACTGTATGTGTGTGTATGTGTGTGTGTGAGTGAGACGGGCGCCCAGCATGGCGTTCAAGTGGCATCCCAGCAGCAGCTCAGTGGGCGGAGTCACAGACAGGAAGTCACAGGTGATGGACTGGACTGCACGTCCCAGAGTGCACTGCTGTGAGAACGGTCCAATCAGAGCGCTGCAGACTGTTGCCGTGCGGCTGATGGAGAGTCGATCTGCAGAACTGATCAGTTCAGTGGATCTGAATGTGATGTCACTGTGATGTCACCGCTCTGTATGAAAGGGTCTCCATAGCAACAGCTGCTGAGAGTGGTGGGTACTGTAGTGCTGAGTTGAGACACCAACTGTGTGTTCCACTGACACACTGAGCTGATTATTGATCTATGATCAGTCACAGCAGGAAGAGGCTTTTATTTTGAAAGGTTCACAGAGAGAACACTGGTTCTACTATGATGTTTCTGTCTGAGGGACGTGTTAAAAACTGAAGACACACAGACAGTCACTCACATCAGCATCCGTGACTGACGGCACCTGAACACCTCGTGTCCCTGCTGCAGCAGTCAGGTGTGACCGTCCTGCTCAGACTGGACTGAACCGGTCTCTGCAGGACATGATGGAGGACAAACACACCGTCTTTACCGTGAGGACAAGCTTCATGTGACGCTTTGACTAAACACACGTCTCAGTTTGACACGAACCTGCAGCTCAAAGTTCAGTTCAGGATCATTTCTCTGGAGTTTCAGGCTTCAATCAGAAATAGATCTACAGCTGCAACTATTGATTATTTTCATCACCAGTTAATCACTTAGTTGGTTGTGGACAAAACGAGACATTTGAGGACGTCATCTTGGACTCTGATCAACATTTTCTGACATTTTAAAACAAACTATTTATCAGTTAATTGAGACAATAATCAACTGATTAATCGACTGTGAAAATAATCATTAGTTGCAGCCCAAATTGAACTTGTGAAGTTTTATTGACAGAGACGATGGTAGTTGCTAAGCGACCAAGATGTATCTCCAACTATGCAAAAAGTATGAATCTTCCTGTGGGGTCAGTGTGACGCCTGAGACTGAAACAGGTGAAAACCATCACATTTACTTTGTCTTTAGTGTAATTTATACAAAACTAAAAGAAATAATGAAAATCCAGACACTGTGAGGAAAAGTCACAGATCTGTTCTTTGATTTCAACAAAGTTATTGAACATATAAATTTAAAGAGTGACGTCTTCTGTTCAAGTGTCTGCAGTGACGTGACCATGTCCATGTTCTCTCTGTCTACTGTCAGTCTGCATCGCTGTATTAATCAGGTGATGATGTCATTAACTCTCTCAGGAGTGAACGAGGACACGTTCACGTTCTTTAGTTGTTCAGTTTACTGTTCACCAGTCCTCACCTGTCCTCAGGACAGACTGAGGACAGGTGAGGACAGTGTGAGGACAGACTGAGGACAGTGTGAGGACCGTGTGAGGACAGTCTGAGGACAGTGTGAAGACAGTGTGAAGACAGTGTGAGGACAGTCTGAAGACAGTGTGAAGACAGTGTGAAGACAGTGTGAGGACAGTGTGAAGACAGTGTGAAGACAGTCTGAGGACAGTCTGAGAACAGTCTGAGAACAGTCTGTGGACAGTCTGAGGACAGTCTGAGAACAGTGTGAAGACAGTGTGAAGACAGTGTGAGGACAGTCTGAGAACAGTGTGAGGACAGTCTGTGGACAGTCTGAGGACAGTCTGAGAACAGTGTGAAGACAGTGTGAGGACAGTCTGAGAACAGTGTGAAGACAGTGTGAAGACAGTGTGAGGACAGTCTGAAGACAGTGTGAAGACAGTGTGAAGACAGTGTGAGGACAGTCTGAGAACAGTGTGAAGACAGTGTGAAGACAGTCTGAGGACAGTCTGAGAACAGTCTGAGAACAGTGTGAAGACAGTGTGAGGACAGTCTGTGGACAGTCTGTGGACAGTCTGAGGACAGTCTGAAAACAGTGTGAAGACAGTGTGAGGACAGTCTGAGGACAGTGTGAGGACAGTCTGAGGACAGTCTGAGAACAGTGTGAGGACAGTCTGAGAACAGTGTGAGGACAGTCTGAGGACAGTGTGAAGACAGTGTGAGGACAGTCTGAGAACAGTGTGAGGACAGTCTGAGGACAGTCTGAGAACAGTGTGAGGACAGTCTGTGGACAGTCTGAGGACAGTCTGAGGACAGTCTGAGAACAGTGTGAAGACAGTGTGAAGACAGTGTGAGGACAGTCAGTCTCCAGCTGTTGTTGATCAAACTGAATGGAAACTGATCAGATGTGTTGACAGTTAGCTTCATGCTAACAGAGTTTTCACTCTGACACATAATAAAGTGAGCTAACGTGTCGTTAGCGTCGGTCCTGCTGGTCGTGGACAGTTCGTCGTTACAGAAGAGAACAGGAGGAGAAATTTGTTTGTGTTCTGGTTTGTCCTCAAACAACGTGACGCTGCAGGTTTGTTAGCTGCTGTTCTCATCGCTGAATTTAGAAATCCACTCTCAACCAATCAGCTGTCAGATATCTGATCATGTGATATCAGGAGACTAAACTCAAGTTAATGAACAAAGCTGATCTGGAGTCTGTGGAAGACTGAATTTCTTCTTCGGCATTTGTAGTTTCACATCAACCAACAAACTGATGAAGACACACACATCATCTGCACCTGAACTACACACACGCGCACGCGCACGCGCACGCGCACACGCACACGCACACACACACACACACACACACACACACACACACACACACACACACACACACACACGCGCGGCAGCGGGCAGCATTCCACTCTGAGCATCACGGTCTCTCTGAGGACACTCAGTCATGTGGACAGGAAGACGTGGGATCAGTGAACATATGATCAACTTATAGAATTCTATTATAGATAAGAGGCTGATCAGATCAAAAACATGTTATCAATGTTATAACTTGATTTAAATGATTGATTCATTTGAACACTAACAGGAGAGTTGATAGTAAATATAGAAGATAAAGTGTTTGAGTTTATTACTGAACTAAAATCTGACAGAGAAAACAGTGATTTAACAGAGTCATGTGACTAGCTGTCTGCTCTGTGATTGGTTGTTTTCTCAGACAGATTGAAACACCTTTTGTTTGATTTAATCACTATAAAAATATTAATTATCACCATGGAAACAGCAGAACAAATTCACAGGATCACATGACCTGACAACACACACACACACACACACACACACACACACACACACACACACACACACACACATATATATATTATACAGACAAACACAGACTGACACAGATGGAAACAGAAATAAAACACACGACACAGAAACGAGTGTTGATGGACTTCATCAAAATCAAACAGAAGATTTTTCAATGATCTTTCAGAAAAGTCACTGAAATTAAACAAAAAAGATCAGACAGAAAATTAGAATCCAAATTTGTTTGTTACCAAACAAAGATTTTTTCTTAAATTAATAAAAAAAAATATGACGTGCAGGTCATGACGTTTCTGCAGTTTGATATTTAGTTTAATTTGTCGGACACGTTGTGATTTAAAGATTAATCGTTCAGCTCTAAACTCAGATCTGAAACATGGAGAACAGCTTGAGAACACACCTCAGAACATGCAGGTATTTATTAATAATTACAGTTATAGTTAGAATTCATTAAATATTAATTATAATGACAGAACCTATGCGAGGGATTATTTTACAATAACAGATATGTCTGTTTTATTTAGGTGTTCACTCCAGATAATCAATCCGCCGTTAATTGCTTCATTATGTTCAGCGTTTTATAAATTAATTAATTTTATAAATGATCTTCATTCATTCATCCATTTCCTGTAACCGCTTATTCTGTAAGGGTCATGGGGGGTGGAGCCTATCCCAGGTGAGACTGGGTGAGAGGCGGGGTTCACCCTGGACACGTCTCCAGTTCATCACAGGACAGACACATAGAGACAGACGACCACTGACACTCACATTCACACCTACAGACAATTTAGAACCACCAGTTAACCTGCATGCATGTCTGTGGACTGTGGGAGGAAGCCGGAGAACCCAGAGAGAACCCACACAGACACAGGGAGAACATGCAAACTCCACACAGAAAGACCCTGATCCAGGAAGCCGGGGATCGAACTCAGGACCTTCTGCTGTGAGGCGGCCGTGCTGACCACTGAACCACCGTGACGCCACTTCGTATGACATATGAGCTCATATTTTGATTTATTTTCTAGTCATGTCAACTTCACGTTTCTCATGTTTCATCTTTCTGTCATCAGTCGACACTGTTACCGTGGTTACGGCACATTCTCACCTCAACGTTTGTTTTTATTTAGTCTGATTCGCCGGATGCACCCTGCAGATTTAAGTCCACCAGCTGGTCGTTTGCTTCAAGTGGCATCACGGCGTCCGCTAGCTACGTGATCAAAGTCCCGCAGAAACAAGAACAAACCTCCGAGCTGCAACCTGCACGCTGAAAACAGCTAATTAGCACCTGGGATGCTAACAGCACAAATGTAGACAAGCTAACAGCTGTTAGCTTTTCTTTTGCAGTGATATAGTCATTTTAATACCAGAGCTCATCTCCTGAAATATAAATGTTCCACCAGAATAAGTTCCCCCTTGACACTCTTCTGCAGCAGCAGCACCTGGGCTTAGCTCCGCCCACAACATTTGTGATTGGTTTAAAGAAATGCAAACAAGGCGGGGAGTTTATTCCTCTGCAGCAGAATGTGAGACGTCTGGACATGTGAGATTATTTTGCATAAAGTTTGATCAGAACGCTGAGAAACGACTCTGCAGGAGGGATTGTGGGTAAAAACAGAATCAGTTTCAACAAAATGTTATTTAATATTTAAATGTTCATAAGCTGCTAATGTAAACATTCATTCACAGAACAAACAAAGGAACATTTGGATAAACAATAATAAATAAACAGAACATGAAACAGTTTCATCATAACTGATACTAAGGTAATCTAAAATAACACAAAGTAATCAAGTTACATTATTTTAACATAGTGAGACTTGGATTCAGTTACTGATTACATTTTAACAGGTAACTAAAAACTGTATCAGATTACATGTTTAAAATAATCCTCCTGACCTTTGATGTGTTTGATTCAACGTTTGTCGTGAAGAACTGATCTCAGACCTGCTTCATTCAGTTTATTAAGACACAAGTGTTTCTATTGGTGCGCCTCAGCTCTGAACCAGCCAATCACAGGCCAGCAGATGGTTTTAATTTGATTCTTTAAGTTTTAATTTTGGTCCAACTTGTTTCTGTCTTCAGTCACAATGTCTTCATGTGTCTCTTTGTCTCTGTGAGACTCTTTACCGTCAAACCTGTTTGTTTCTTAAAGAATTTTAAATAAAATAAACATGAAACTATTATTAATTATTCATTATTTTGACATTTTATAGACTAAATAATTAATCGACCATGTCAATAATCGATAGTTGACAGTTTCCACTGACTGACTTCCTGTTTCATCAGTAAAACACATAATGTCCCTTTAACTCACTATGAATCATGATCAATATGATCAGCTGATCAACACGATGAATTTTATTAATACTGAGTCTGAAGCTCTAATGAACCACAACACACACACACACACACACACACACACACAGACACACACACAGAGCAGGCACGTGGCGCTGGGTGGGGACAGACAGAATAAAAACAAGACTGATAAACACATCGTCTCTTCATTATTATCACCATGATCTTCACCATCATCATCATCACCCTCATCATCCTCATCATCACCATCAAGTCTCATCAGGATGAAGTTCTGGATCCAGTTCAACAGAAATGAAACCAACCAAACCTCAGTCACATCTGACCTGTTTCTGCTGCCCCCCGCCACAGCACAGAACAGCGTAACAATAACACACGGCGGGTTAGATCAATGAGAAATTATTCTGATCGATAACTGATCAGGTTATTGGCTGTGAGCCGAATCAAAGAGGAGCTCATCAGAGTTCTGCCGAATACTCATCTTTGTTGACTGTCCTCCGCGCTGCCGCAGACAGACACAGAAACCTTAAAATGACCAACTTCTGAATGGAGTTTGGTGTGTCGGTGCCTCCATGCGGGAGCGGTCATTGTATATGTGTGTGTGACGGACCCACCTGTCCTCGTGCGGCTCCGGATCACCTGTGGGGCTGATGCGGGCTCTCCTCCTCCTCGGTCACATGATCAGAACCGTCCGGTCCAGAACCCGCAGCTCCTCCGGTCAGCTGATTGTCTCCGCAGCTCGCGCAGTCACATCAGGTGTGATCTATGACGCTCACTGATTGATTGATGACGCTGATTGTCGCCTCCCGCGGCCACTCCGCTGATCGATCATCGCTGATGATCGGTGATATGATCAGAGCGATCGCTGCTCTTCATCCTCCACCACCTCATCGATCAGCAGCAGCTCGGTTCACGTGCAGCTCCATCAGCAGCGCCGCGCGCGCTCACAGCCCCGCGGGCACGCGCCCGCTCTGCGCGCACACACACTCAGCATGGAGACAAACTGATGACGATCTGATCATCTGATCCATACGAGGAGATGTTTTTAGTTAGTTTGAAAATAACGAAAATGTTTTTTTTTATCCAGATGTTTGATTAATATTTGATCAATTCTACAAACAGGAAATAAAATGGACCAATAGGAAAATAATCAATATTAATATTGATCACAGTTCACTTTTTATTACTGAAGTGGATTAAACTGAAAAATAAAAAAACAACACGAAAATGAAATTTTTGCTTGTGACTCATTTACTTATTCTGTACCCTTTATTTGTTTGTTTGGTCCACACCTGTCCACACCTGTCCACACCTGTCCACCTGTCTCTGACTGATCATTTTTCATGTTCCAGTTTATTTACTGGTTCAAATCAGAGAATAATCCTGCTGCTGGAACCTGAACACACACAGACACACACACACACAGACACACACACACACACACACACACACACACACACACACATCCTCCCCCGTGTGTAAAAACAAATGAACATTTTTCCTTCAGGTTGAGTGAAGCTGCTGCAGCTCAGAGTGTCTGTACAGAATCTATATGATCAATATCATAGATCAGAGGTATTCAACTAAAATTCAAAGAGGTCCAGTCAGAGAAAATGTCCTAAAGCAAACATCAGAATGTCCAACTTGTGTTATGAGACTGATGTTTACTGAAGTAGTGTCGTAGTTTTATCAACATCAGGGGGGTCAAACTCATTCTGGTTCAGGACCCACATTCAGCCCAGTCTGATCTCAAGTGGGCCGGACCAGTAAAATTAAAGCATAATCTATGGATTATTCTGGCGATTGATCGAGTAATCAGATAAGAAATATTGAGTGTTCTGCATATTTTCCTATTACATTACTTTTGCTTTTGCTAAAAGTAAAGGTAGTGATGTCTGCAGGACAGGGGACAGAGGACAGGGGACAGAGCACAGAGGACAGGAGACAGAGCACAGAGGACAGTGGACAGAGAACAGAGGACAGAGAACAGAGGACAGTGGACAGAGAACAGAGGACAGAGGACAGTGGACAGAGGACAGGGGACAGAGCACAGAGGACAGAGGACAGTGGACAGAGAACAGAGGACAGAGGACAGTGGACAGAGGACAGAGAACAGAGGACAGAGAACAGAGGACAGTGGACAGAGAACAGAGGACAGTGGACAGAGAACAGAGGACAGAGAACAGAGGACAGTGGACAGAGAACAGAGGACAGTGGACAGGGGACAGAGGACAGTGGACAGAGAACAGAGGACAGGGGACAGAGCACAGAGGACAGAGAACAGTGGACAGAGCACAGTGGACAGAGAACAGAGGACAGGGGACAGAGCACAGAGGACAGAGCACAGAGGACAGAGAACAGTGGACAGAGCACAGAGGACAGAGGACAGGGGACAGAGCACAGTGGACAGAGCACAGTGGACAGAGAACAGTGGACAGGGGACAGAGCACAGTGGACAGAGGACAGAACACAGTGGACAGGGGACAGAGCACAGAGGACAGAGCACAGTGGACAGAGCACAGAGCACAGTGGACAGAGCACAGTGGACAGAGAACAGAGGACAGAGAACAGAGCACAGTGGACAGAGCACAGAGGACAGAGAACAGAGCACAGAGGACAGAACACAGTGGACAGAGAACAGAGGACAGGGGACAGAGCACAGTGGACAGAGAACAGAGGACAGAGAACAGGGGACAGAGAACAGAGGACAGGGGACAGAGCACAGAGGACAGAGAACAGTGGACAGAGCACAGTGGACAGAGGACAGAGGACAGAGAACAGAGGACAGGGGACAGAGCACAGTGGACAGAGCACAGTGGACAGAACACAGTGGACAGGGGACAGAGCACAGAGGACAGAGCACAGTGGACAGAGCACAGAGGACAGGGGACAGAGCACAGTGGACAGAACACAGTGGACAGAGAACAGAGGACAGTGGACAGAGGACAGGGGACAGAGCACAGAGGACAGAACACAGTGGACAGAGGACAGGGGACAGAGCACAGAGGACAGAACACAGTGGACAGAGCACAGAGGACAGAACACAGTGGACAGAGAACAGAGGACAGGGGACAGAGCGCAGAGGACAGGGGACAGAACACAGAGGACAGGGGACAGAGCACAGAGGACAGAGCACAGTGGACAGAGGACAGGGGACATAGCGCAGAGGACAGAGGACAGTGGACAGGGGACAGGGTCTGTATTTAATCATCAGAAAATAACGATAAGAAAACCATTAAAGTACAAGTTTTCAGAAAAGGAAACAGTAACATAATGACTGTCCATGCCGTTTCCTTTTTTTCCCCACCCTCGCCGTCACGTTTGGCGGCACTCTGACCCAAAGTGTGCTGACAGGAAGTGGAGTCCACACTGGCGGTAAAAAAATGCTCTAAAATCTTTATTGTTCCAGAGAATATTCACAAACGGGTTTGATTCTCAAACAGCTGAAATATCATTCGCTTCCTGCTGACCAATGGGTGAGCTCCGTCACCACGGTCAACAAACCTTTCCTCAACATTAGAAGAACAAACAGAAACCACAGAAGAAGAAATTATCATCTTTTTGACAGACGTTTATAAAAAAAAGGAGAACCTAAATATTTTGATGCTAAAGAATGAAAATAATTTACAAGTGTTGGTTTAAACCACGCCCCCTGCTGAGACTCCACCCTCTGCAGAGACTCCGCCCCCAGACAGCACCATGACTTTTGACCTCCATCATGACCTCACAGAGCGAGACAGAGAGCTACAGCTACGTTCAATAAACTCAAAACTTTATTCGTTCCATACGAGGGTGAAAAGATGTCGACTCTGCCTCACCATGCAGTCGCCATGGCAACCAACACACTTCAGCAGAGAGAACGAGGTCCAACGGTCGATAATGTACAAATATCCTACAAGTCTTTTATGCTGTTAGTTTCCTGTGGGACAGGAAGCCGACAGAGCTCCACCTCCTCCTTGTTGACATGGTAACCAGCTGCAGGGTGGAGCTTAAGACAACGGGAACCTATCACAGTCTTCATCAGAGCGTCGGCTCCTCCTATTGGTCGGTTCTGAACTTCTTTGGTCCCACAGGTTTGCTGAAGATGAAGAAATTTAAAGTCGGTTTATAGAATTTACTGTAAATATTAACGGTTTATAAACAGTAACGATCTGAAGATATGAACTACATTTTTATATTTATGATTGTATCTGTGTTGGTTCTTACAAATCAGGAGACGCTCCAGGTCTCTTCACTGCTGCTTTCAGGTCTTTACTGTTTTCTACAGAAAACACAGAAACACATTTATTAATAAAAAACAATAATAAAAACATAATTAATGGAGAAAAACGTAAACCATCAAATCCCACTGCTCTGAAAACACACACCGTCTCACTGCTGCCAAACTCCACTCATATTTTGATCAGTTTAACAGTTATTAAACATTTACTCCTTCTACAAGAATATTAATGATTTATTATGATTCATAAACAAACACTGACTCATTCAGAAACATTCAGCTTTAATTTAAACTGATTAACATGAAACAGGCAAATAAAAAGTGGAATTTAAATCTGAGAGGAAAACATGATGTTGAGTTGTTGTCAGAGAAATATTTCATCTGAACACGTTTCTTTCATCTCTGATGACACATCGTGGTCATTTTGATTTATTACAGTAAACATATCAGTAATTTATCCTCTAATAATATTAATAATCTTATTAACCTCTGTTGACCTTGCCACAAATTAATAACATGGAAAAGACTTCAAAGTCGTGGGCTCGCTTTAATCATTTCAGGGAACAAGATCCAGAGGTTGGTTCACGCTGGATCAGTGTGTGACGGCAGCGTCACCAAACACGCTGCGGCGTCCACACAAGACGCGTTTCCCATCGTTCTACGTGGACATGAAGAAGACAAACGTCTGTTTTCTGAACACAATCAGTGATTTCTCCCTCGTTCAGAGAGCGAGGAGAGGAAAGAGGGGAGGAAAAAATAGACACTGTCCTGCACCGGACGTCTGTGAGACGATGAAGCTGTGGAGAGACGTGTCCTGTAATGACTGTCCACAGATCAGCTTTAATGTGGATTTCTTTTCCTGTCCATTGAAAAAAAAAAAAGTCCAAACACGTGAAAACAGGTGGAGCGCACGGACGTACGTCTCCACCTGTTTCAACTAGTGATCAATCTGCCAATCATTTTCCCACTAATCAATCAGTTATTTGGTTCAAGATTTTTTTCTTAAAAAGAGTTGGCAATTAATTGAATAATGATCAATGGTTCTCACCTTGGAGCCACCGGACCTGCGTGGCGGGCCCGTAGCCCTTCTGGTTGCGAGCAGCGATGCGGAAGATGATGGCAGGCTTGGTGGTGTAGTCGATGTGCGCGTTGGCGAGGCTGGAGGCCTGGACCAGGCAGGACGGGGCGGGGCCGCAGTAGACCCTCATGAAGGCCAGCTGGGCCGGAGCGGAACCGGACGAGGACGCCGTCTGACTGGACTGGATGGCGAGGTACACCGAGTACTCCGTGATCTTCCCCGACGTGACGGCCGGAGGCTCCCAGGTGAGCTGAGCTCCGTCCAGGTTCTACAGGGACGGAACCAAACGTGTTCTAGGTCAGTGCTGAACTACATTTCCCAGAAAACATGTTAGCATGTGACGCAGCAACCTGCTAACTGAGGCTCAGTGACATCATGAATATTTGAATTCCTGTGTGATGTAACTCGAGCTGCAGCGATTAACTGATCAGTGAACTAATTGACAACTATTTTGATAATTGATTAATTGTTTTGAATCTTTAAAAAAGTCTAAATTCTCTGATTTCAGCTTCTTAAATGTGAATATTTCCTGGTTTCTTAATTCCTCTTTGACATTTTATGGACCAAACACACTAATTGATTAGCGGGACAATAATTGCCAGATTGATCACTAGTTGAAAAATGGGTCCAAATGAGAAAACATGGGGAGTTCACGGACGGACGTCAGACAAAACCTGGTAAAGTGTCCTCTAAATTGCCCTTCTAGTGGACAAAACATAGTAAACTGTCCTTCTTATGGACGTCCACTCCACGTTTTCATGTTTGGACCCATTTTTCAATTGACAAGACTGGGACAGGATCAATTTTTCACCATTTTATGATTTGCAAAAACTTTTCAACCCAAAAAATGTTGATCAAGACGATGTCCTCAAATGTCTCGTTTTGTCCACAACTCAAAGATCATCAGTTTACTGTCAGAGAGGAAAGAAACCAGGAAATATTCACATTTAAGAAACTGGAATTTTTTTTTTTCACTTAAAAAATTACTCAAATCAATTCTTTCATTATCAAAATAGTTGGTGATTAATTTCATAACTGATTAATCATAAATTAATCATTGACGCTCCTACATCACATCTCACATGTTCAGCTGTCCTGTAAATTAAAGGCATAAAAGACCCTAAATATACTTTTAAAAAGAAAAAAAGATGGTCAACCCAGCGTCAAAGTGTTTCTTTCAGAGACAATAAAAATACTTCTGTCTTTGATTTTGATTACTGAGAATTTTCAATTCAGTTTTGAAACTGTTAGCTGGTTCCATCACACTGTTTCAGGAAACACAGCTGTGTTACTGGTTTTAGTCACATGATCACTTTCTGCCATTTCAGTATAAAAACGAACTTGAACTATGAATCAGTTATCAGATCAGATCAAATCTAAACGTTCTGACTGTAAAAATAAATAAATGAAAACAATCTGCGTTCTGTTTCTGTAAAACCCAACACACAGGAAGTAGAATCATCAAACTGAACAGAATGAAAAGTCATCATGTGGCTCCACCTGCTGGTTTCTGACTGTTATTACAACACAGTGTGACAGGGATGGTGGTTTCCATGGTAACACACCCTGTAACCACAGACTGAAAAAAATCAGAGGACGTGAGTCTCACCTTGCTGATCTTGATGGCGCACGGCGCTCCGGGGAAACCAGGGAGACACGTTTTAAACGCCGACACATCGGAGAACGCTCCGCGGCCGCAGATATTGATCCCCGCAACACGGAACTTATAGGCCGTCCCCGGCTGAAGCTCCACCTTCCTCATCTGACTGTAGTCAGGCACCGCGCCCGAGTCATCCTGCAGGGACAGACATCATCAATCAAAAGATCAATGATCTGATCAGTAACATGATCTATAACCGAAGTCATTCTGCAGGGACAGACATCATCAGTAATGTGATCAATATCCTGATCAATAGCCTAAGCCCCACCACATTAACAGTCCACAGCAGCTGCTTTTCACAGTAAAATCTTTCTGTAGCGGTTGAAGTCGGCCAAGTTTGTTTTGGTTGAAAACCATCTTCATTTACCCAGAATTCATAGGAAATTAATCTTCAGACAGCTGAAAACCTTTGAGTCACCTGACTTGTCTCTGTGGCCCCACCCACAGGTGGGAGGAGCTCGGGTCTTATTTTATTTTGAAAATCTACCTGAGAACATTTTAAAAACAGTTCTTACGTCGGCTACGTTGTCATCGTATGGGACGTAATAATGCGTCACCACCATGTTGGTCACTTTGACAATTCCAACGTCAAACCACTGACAGTCCTTCGCTGATGACCTCACCGGGACACCCTGCTTCTACGCGCACACACACACAGAGACACACACACACACACACACACACACACACACACACACACACACACACACACACACACAGAGACACACACACACACACAAAGTTAGCATGTTTTTAGCATCATACTGCCCCCTGCTGTTGCTCTGCAGCACTGCATCTCTCACCCCTGCGGTTGCTGCGATCCCATTGGTCACCTCAGTGAGTGCGGCAGTTTGGATCTTAGCAGGGCTGGGTGTGAGGGGAGAGGTGGGGCCAAATGTACTGGCCAATCGTGCCACCGCGCTGGTCACAGCTGATGATGTCAGCTCGTGTCCATTACTCTCTGCCGTCGGGTCGTTCAGGCTGTCGGCCGGAGCAAGGCCCTCTGGGAAAAACAGCAGGATTGAAAAAACAAAACACATCTTTATTAAACACAGCAGGACGATACAAGTCTGTGTCAACAATAAATATACAACATGAAGATCTAACCGAGCAATCTGGTTGGTCAACTAGGTTGTGTATGTGGATTTGATTCAGTTGGATCTTTATCGTTGGCTGATCTTTAGCTGATCGTTGGCTAATCATTAGCTGATCGTTGGTTAATCATTAGCTGATTGTTTGCTGATCTTTAGCTGATTGTTGGCTGATCATTGGCTGATCATTGGCTGAAAGTTAGCTGCTGACTCTACAGGGACCAGAAATCATCTCTGTTCATCAAACTACTTCCTGTGAACCATTTCAGGTTTAAACTATTTCTGCTCAGAAATAAACATTCAGCAGTTTCTGACTCTTAGGACCAGGTTTATGTCCCTGATGTATGTCAGCAGGTACCTGTGGGCTGCACGCCACTGTGCTGTGGTTCTACTTCTGGTTCTGCTGGTTCTGGTTGGTTGTGGACATCCTGCAGCTGCTGCTGCTGTTGGACCAGAGCTGCCAGCTCCTGCTGGGTCAGAACGATGGGGATGGACTGATCCACGGAGCCGTCTGCTGCTCACACACACACACACACACACACACACACACACACACACACACACACACACACACACACACACACACACACACACAGGTGACGATGTGTTTTTATCCTGTTGACACACAACTGACTGAGTTCCTCCAACATGTTCCAGGTTCTCAGGACCTGCAGTTTACTGATATTTGTTGAAAACTGAACCCGACTCAGATTTCTGTCAGTTGGATCAGAAAGCAAAGAGCTTCGACTTTGAGCAACATCTTTCACCATTTTCTGACATTTATAGACCAAAGAACTGATCGATTAATGGAAAAAATGATTCACAGATGAATCAATAAAGAAAATATTTGTTACAGGGAAGACTTGAAGAAACAGGTCCAAACATGTGGAGCACACAGACGTATCGTTCCACATGGTTCTAACAGTCACACTACAAGACTCTCCGACTCTCGGGTGGATTGGTGCTTCTTACCCATGTGACCTGCTGCCTGCAGCACCGCCTGGATCGTTGCCGCCTCTGTTGCCGAGGTAACACCCAGCTGGTCAGACGTCAGTCCTGTGACCATCAGGGTCGTCGCCCCAGAGACCACCTCACTTCCGTCCCCTTCTGATGACATCAGCTCTTGAGGAAGACCGCCATCTGAGGATGCCATCTGAGAGAGGAGGCAGCTGACTGGTCAGCTGTGTGTGTGTTTTAGAGTGTGTGTATGTGTATGTGTATGTGTGTGTGTGTGTGTGTGTGTGTGTGTGTGTGTGTGTGTGTGTGTGTGTGTGTGTGTGTGTGTGTGTGCACCTGTGTGGCGGCAGCGGCCTGGCTCTCCTCCACGTGAACTTGTAACACTGATGCTGCTGATGACATCATGTCCCCGGATTGTCTGTCTGTCTGCATGGGCTCCTCCATGTCTGCTGTCATCACCATGGCAACAGCCTCAGCCCCTGAGGACTCCGCCCTGCCCTCTCCAACCAATGAGGAAATCTCCTGCTCACAGACAGACAGAGAGGATCATGGGATGTCACAGCTGATGATAATGAAGATGGGGTGTGTGTGTGTCACTTACAGGTATGGATGGTCCGGGTGTGGGCGTGGCCTGTGTAACTGTGGTAACAGCTCTGCTCTGACTGGCTGTGGTGGAGGAGGCGGGATCAGAGGAAGAGGAGGGGTCTGTGGAGTCTCCCTGGAGACCGTCTCCACCCTGCTGAGCTGGACATACAGAGGACAGGACAGGAAGTGAAATTTAAAAAAAAAAAAAAAAAGATGTATTATCAAGGTAAAAACAGGGCGTGTCCCCACTGTTAGTGAGTTGACTGCATCCTTTCAGATTTTAACATCTGAACCAAAACATCACAGAATCAGTTTATTAGACTGACAAACAAAAAACCCAAAATATTATGAGGAAACTGTCTGTGTTTGTTTAAACACTGACTCACAGTCAGCAGAGCCAGGCTAATATTAGCTAGCAGACAGCAGCTGGTTGGACTGTTTCAATTGATCTCTGTTTCAACATTTAAATTTACGGACAGACTGTTACCATGGAAACATGTCAGATTCTTCATATTTCTCATAGCTGGTGATGGTAACCATAGTAACAGCATGAGGAGACACACTCTGCTGCAGACAGCGCTCTGTTCACACACAACCATACGACTACAACATCTTTTCTTCCCGGAGAACATCTCTGTTCTCTCGTCTCCAGGACACTGTCAGTCTGGAGCTCCGATCCAGGTGTGTCAGCTTACCTGTAGCTGTGGTTGCAGTGTTGGTGGTTCCTGTCTCATGGGTCTCACAGGGCGGGTTGGAACACACCTGCAGACAGAAACACAGGCAGGTTTAACCCATCACTAATCACCAGAGTCCACCTGTCTGCACTCAGTCAGGCAGGTGTGGTCTCACCTGTCGGAGTCCTCCAGCTCCAGCTGTGGTTGCAGTGTTGGTGGTTCCTGTCTCATGGGTCTCACAGGGCGGGTTGGAACACACCTGCAGACAGAAACACTTTGGAGTTCAGTCTCCATGCACGTTTAATCAATCAATAAGGCTGCTAATTATTTTTTAAACCATTAATGCTGTGGTTTCTCTACAGCTTTGTGCAATTACTGTAATTTTCTCCAAAATAAAACACATTTGAGAGAAGATATTTGTCCTCATGTCAAAGGAAGCCTTTAATCTCACTGAAATGATCAGAACTCATTTTTGACAGAAATGAAGTTACTGTCTTTTTCTCCTGTAGGACAGTGTTGCGTCTCTGTTACACTTCAGATGATGGCGGCGGTTTGTTCTTCAGGTGAATTCACATTCTGGTGCAGAAATGTAAACTGACGTATTTCAGTAATCAATGATGTTGACCAGTCCACCTGTCTACAGTCAGTCAGGTGTCTCACCTGTCGGAGTCCTCCAGCTCCAGCTGTCGTCGCCGTGTTGGTGGTTCCTGTCTCGTGGGTCTCACAGGGCGGGTTGGAGCAGCTGTTCCCTCTGTTCAGACTGACAGGCTGCTGAGCTGAAGGCACCTGAGGAGGAGAGAGGAGCAGCAGCACACACACCTGTTACCTGACAGAGGAGCTGTTGGTCTCCATGACAACAGAATTCTTTTTTTTTTTTTTTTTTTAAGCAGCTGACATGAACATGTGACAATCGGCTCACCTGCGGCACTTGGCTCATGCTGGCGGAGGACACTGTGGCGGTGTTGGTAGTGCCGGTGTCATGTGTCTCACAGGGTGGGTTGGAGCACAATCTGTCAGTACCGCCCAGAGCTGCCATGGCAACGGTAGCAGTACTGGTTGTTCCTGTGTCATGTGTCTCACAGGGTGGGTTCGAGCACACCAATGTCACTGCAGCATCATCACATCGACATCGTCAGGGACACCATCAAAACACCTGGTCTACATCAGTCTGCTGCACTAGTGGTTTGTGTACCTGCAGTGTCTCCAGCCTCCCCCCCTGCTGTAGTACTTGTCGTAGTACTCGTAGTAGTTCCAGGGTCTTCTGAAGTAGGAGAGGCCATGATGGACACGGGCAGATCCTGGACCAGCGGCTGAGCCTCGGCGCCACTCGGAGTCGTGATGAGAGTCACCTGACGACAGAATACTGCAGTATTACTACAGTACAGTACAACAGACACTAAGTACAGAGACAGAATACTACAATATTACAACATACTTTTACATACATACATAATTTTACTATTACAACTGCAGTACTACTTTAACACAGACACAAAATAGCCTTCAGTCTTGTTACTTGTTTGGGTCCTGATGCTGCAGCGGTTGCTGTGGTAACCTGGCTGGCCAGAGTGGCAATGGTTGCCAGGGTGGTGATGGGCGTCGTCAGGGAGGCGCTGGCAGCAGCGACGCCTCCTCCTGCCACTGTGGTGGAGACAGTTCCTGTTACTGTCCCTAGACTGGACACACCTGCAGAGACACATCTCTCAGAGTCTGTCTGTCCAACCAGAGACACACTGATGGACACAGGGATTCTAAGGCTTTCACACATTAAAGAACAACAACCTCTGGATGTCCCCCTGGTTGCAGTATGGGTCATAAGCCCCGCCCCCTCCAGGTTAGCAGATAGGACATGGTTCAAACTAAAACATCAAATAAATGTTTCCATCATGTTTTAGGTCATTCTTATCACACTGATGTTTGTTCCAGTGTTCATTTTTCTCGTCAGTTTGGTTTTAGTTCAGTGTGCCTGGTGTGCAGTCACGCTGGATATAATCCGCCATACTTCTTCTTATTGGCTGTGACCCCTCGGTTCTTCTGTTCGTTTATTATTATTCCGCCGCATTTTTCATCATTGCCTAACTTCAGCATACTTCAACCGATTCAGACGATTCCAAGTTCAACTTATTCAGCTTCATTAGGACATTATTGCTTTCATTCATAGCATTCATACTTTCCGAAATATTCCACGTTAAAATTTCAATTCCTATTAAACCCCATTCAATGAAAATGCATCATAACTACTTCAACAAACTTCAACCGATTCAAACCATTCAAATTTAAAAACATTCAGCTGAATTAGGACAAGAGCGGAATGACTCTTCTCATTCCTACCTTTCCCAGATATTCCAGGTTTTTTCCAGACAGTTTTCCCATTGACAACGAAATATGAAATCTTCAAAAATCACAAAATTTCACCTGTTTTGAAATGGTAACTACTGATTCATACTTTCAGCTAGAAACTCCATTCAAAATGGAAAATATTCAACATTTTTCTGACTTTTCACATATTATCAAATATTCAAATTCTCTGTCACTCTGCTCTGCCTGTCTGTCTGTCTCCGTCTGTGTCTTTCTGTGTCCAACTTGGACATTTTAGACTGCAGTCTTTTTTAACTGTTAATAAATTCAAAGTTTGAGCTGGTTAATGTTAAATTCATTCATTCATTCATGAAATACCCATCTTGCCTACACAGTGGATACAAGTCCATTCACAGTTGCTGGGCAGAAATTGACAAGGCTGATTGTGATTGGTTTAATTGAATCTCCAGCTTTAATTCTAATATCCATGGCTGCCTGCTGACATTTTTAATGTCAACCATATTGTTCTTCTGTCCCGCTCACTCATACAACTTCTCATACACACTCATACACACTCATACACACACACACACACACACACACACACACACACACACACACACACACACACACACACAAAAACTCTTCTTTGTATCTGTAAGGGGACAAACACGCATGATAGCACGTGCACATACACAGAGACACACACACAAACATACACACAATTATAGAGCTATTTCTATTTGTGCTTAGTTAGTGTCATTATGGTGGACATACTAATCAGCAGCGAGCATCAGGCACACTCAAAAGTTTGTGCGAAACTTTCCAGTTTATTATATGATGATAGAAAAAGGAGGTTTCACAATATGATTGACAGCTGAGATCTGTTTGGGTGGGGCCTCGATACCACAGCTCCACCCCCAATCACTACTGCTAAGACTCTGGCTCCAAATGATGTCACCAGAACAAGATGGTAGGGCTCGTATCAAAGAGATTTTAGACTAATTTTTTCTGTGAAAAGAAGAGGAGACGTGACGGCCATCTTTGTTTACAGTCTGTGAACACAGAAAGGGTTTACCTGTGGTTCCCTTGACAACTAGTGTGGTGACAGTGGGTTTGGTGCCACTGGCTCCCGGTGATACCAGTCTGACTCCACTCATTGGGACAGTCCTGAGGATTGTACCAGGTGTCCCTGGAGCTCCTTTCAATACCACCTGAACACATGAGAAAGTGTCAGTACCTGAGAATGGCTCAGTTGTGTGTGTGTGTGTGCGTGTGCGTGTGCGTGTGCGTGTGCGTGCACTTTACCTGTGTGAGGCCCTGCTGGCCAGCTGCTGTGATTTTGGGGACAGTGGTGATGATTTTACCGGCACTTCCTGGTGTCACCATCTTGGTGGTGAGGATGGTGATTGGACTGTTGGCACCTGTTGGGGGTGGAGCTTCACTCAGTCGGTCACTCAGGTTAAAATAGGCATCTAGGGGGTGTTCCATCAAGGGTGATAACTAAGTCTGCATGTCGGTGAAAAAGCCTGAATTAATTTGGACTTCCACTCGAGGCTTAAAACGCTCCACTGAGAAAATTGATCCTGGTCTAGTCAACACTAAGTGAAGCCGGGCACAGACGACTGAGGCCGGCCAGAACAGCTGAGCATCACAAACAGGATCAGATGTCACAAAAAGAAGAAAAAAAGTGGAGCAGTTTTCTGCTCAACTGCAGAACAAACTCTGAAGATCGAACTACATAAAGAATATAAAGGGTTCATCATGACAAAAGACTAGAGATGCACCGATGCCACTTTTTTCCAGACCGAGTACAAGTACTTGCCAATACCGAGTACTGATATGAGTACTTAATAATGCCATTAAAGTTCTTACAATAACTTTTAAAACGTGTTATTCTCATTAGATGGTCACTTTCTAAATGTAACAAATCATTGTTGCTGTTTCCTGCTACAAGTGTAACCATGGTTACTGTACAAATTACAGTTTAGGTTATTTGTAGTAAGTTACTTTACTGATTTTGTTCCTTATTAAGCTGCAGTTTACTGTGATATACTTCAGTGTAATAATTTCACAACATTATTATGGACTTGCAGAATTAAGTTCATTATTATAAATGGTGTTATATATAAGAATTATTTCATTATCATCTATGGCATTTTAACTAGTATTTTAATTTAACATTTACATGTGTAGTATTGAAGTTTCTTTTTGTCTAAGAGATAATTAGTTCCTACCTGTCATTGTTTAGGGGGGACAGGTATGAGTGTGGCGCCATGTGTGCAACAGTTTTGTTGACCTGTCAGGACGTTTTGGTGAAGAATAAGTACACAAAGAGAAGTTGTAGCAGCTTATTATGAGGAAAGGGGGCAGCAGTGTTTCTTCTTCATCTTCAGATTAATTTACCGACGCATCAACTAGTTTCCTCCCATCAGGACTGATAGGACAGCGGCTGGCTGCGGTCTACAGCCGCACTCTGTGTGTTTATTTCAGTCTCTCGCTGATGATGACGGCGCATCCAAAAACAAAGAGGGTAAGCATCAGCAAACGTCTTGAACTCTGCATTGTGTTGGTTCTTTACATGTTTACTTGTATCGAGCAGCTACTTCTATCGGGTGTGGGTTATCAGAGTAGTTTTATGAGTACGAGTACATGAGGACAGTATCGGACAGATACCCGTTGGTGGTATCGGTGCATCCCTACAAATACCAATATTACCACAATTGACAAAGCAAAGAAGATATCTTGACTGGAAACCACAGACAGTAGATGTGACATTAACAGGATTGTGATGCACGCTGCTCGGTGCATCTGCCTCTACAGCTGATGGGCTCGATTCCAGCATGAAACTGACTTTGTGTCGCCCTCTCTCTCTCTCATTCCACCTTCTCCTGTCTTCAGCTGTACTATGTGGCAAAAAGCCACAATAATCATTTTTGAAAAGATATACAAGCCAATTTATTGTTTTATTTGTATTTGTAATAAATGTCTAATCTGCAGCAGCAACTGAGTCAGTATCTGTTCAATGATATTATCAACTACATAACCAGCTGCTCCTTAAAACATTTTCTTATTCCCAGGATGTCCATTTAATTTACAAGCATCACCTGCTCATTGGCATTACAAGTCAGAAACTGAACATGATGTAGAAAAATGTAAAACATTCGAAGCTGAAGTAGGAAATAAAGAAAGTGGAGAAGTATGAAGGTAAGAACAGATAAATAAATGTGCTCATAAGAACTACATTAAACCCATAAATTCAGGATCACAGTCAAGAAGGTCTCAGCTTTTCTGAATTGAACTGTTTCTACACGGACAGAAGTGATGAGAGAACAAAGGACACTTGATGGAAACTGTGGGTTTTAGATAGGGCTGCAGCTATCGAATATTTTAGTAATCGAGTATTCTACTGAAAATTCCATCGATTAATCGAGTAATCGGATAAAACATATTTTTGTTTAGTTAAAGAGCAATTATAAATATACATGAGAAAATAAGACATTTCACCTAATAATAAACCATTGGTTTCCTTTTTTAGACAATCAATTTCTTTATTTTTAGATGCACATTGTTTAAAAACCCTGAACTTACACCAGCTGACCAAATTCACTGCCTTCACTCAAAAAACTAAGGATCTTACCAAGAAATTTTCTTATTTCTAACCTAAAAATGTCATTACACCTGATAACACACATCACTTAAAAGGTTAGGTGTTTTTCCCACGTGTTTCAATTGAACTTTCATTTGTGTCAAGCAAATTTTAAGTTCTAGTTAAGTTTTAAGTTAAAGTCTTGATAAGATTTTGAGTTTTTGCAGTGTTCAAAATAAAATTATGATACCTGCTGTATTGGAGCACATTAGGCACCAGTGCTACTTGATGTTTTATCCATCAATGACTACTGAGCTAAAATTGACAACTATCCAGTTAGCTTTATTATGTTTTTATTTTTCACCCTCATCACTCTACAGCGCTGTGTTTTTACAGATTAAATAAAGCCTGTATGAAAGGCACGTTAGCCACGCATCGACAGTAGTCATAATTAATAGAAACCTAGTCCTCCGCAGGGCTAACGTTATGTTAGCAAGGTACAGTAAAGTTAATCTCATTAATTAGCGCAACGTTAACTTAATAACTAGTGCTGTCAGGCGATTAAAAAAATTAATCTAATTAATTACAGGATTTGTAATTAATTAATCTAATTAATCACATTTTAATCTCATATCTGCTAAAGGTCCCCAAATAAAGAATTTGAATTCTAGGACATTACAAAATTGTAGTGCATGACTAATCAATTGAATACACAAGGTACAAATCACTGCGTTCTTGTTAATAGTCCCGTCTTTGTTCTTTTTATAAATAAACTTGCCGTTCAAAGGTCCAAGTAAGCTTGCCTCGCTCTTAGAGCTGCAACGGATCAAAAATCGTATCACGGGCTTGAGTCACGGATCGGATCATTTTTTGGATCAGCAAAAAAGAAAAAAGTGGTGGGATTAGAGTTAAATTATTTTAAAAATGCACTTGTCTTTGATCTTTGTCTGTCTGTAATTATCACCATAGTTATGTAATGTAATAATAATGATAAAAGTAATGATAATGGTAATAATATTAAAAACTTATACAGTGCTGTACTATGTATATACTATACATATATTAGATCATTATACACTGTACAGTATAATACACAACTACGCTCTGTAGTCTGACTCAATGTCCCGCCTACAGCAGCACATCTGATTGGTTAGAAGTCACGATCAATCAGCAGACACAGTGTGTGACAGACGGGGTGAGACAGAGCTGCAGCGGTGAGCAGAGAGGAGCTGTGTAGAAGTTAAGACAGCTGATATCACCAAAGTTTCAATCAACATCACAGTTTTATGATCTGTTTCTTTGTGATAGCAGAGTTACATCAGTGAAAAAAGTTATGGTCTGGATTTCACTCAAGGCGACGTGACGACTTTTAAATCAGTCGCTCTTCACAGAGATGCGCTGCATACAGCCGCATTTGTCCTCTTTTCACTGCAACTCTGCATTGAGATTTCAGGTATTATA
Source organism: Lutjanus erythropterus (assembly GCA_020091685.1). Classification (NCBI taxonomy): domain Eukaryota; kingdom Metazoa; phylum Chordata; class Actinopteri; order Lutjaniformes; family Lutjanidae; genus Lutjanus; species Lutjanus erythropterus. The sequence continues at coordinate 41,146,422 of CM034600.1, read as the reverse complement.
ACTTATACAAAAGTAACAGTGACAGTAAAACTATGATGCTCACATGTGGTCCGCGGATCACACGCGTGCCGAACTCAATGGGCCAAATTTAATATGCTTGCGCATTGACTTGCCACTCATGATTAATTGCGTTAATTTTTATAGCACGTTAATTTGCAGCGTAATTAATTAATCTAATTAACGCGTTAAACTGACAGCCCTATTAATAACTTAACCTTGTCTCAGGTGACGGTCCTCCGCTCTCGGAGTAAACAGGGTGCCTTCGGTGGAGATGCTGCAGCATTGAAGACGTACTGTTGTGGTATGCAAGCGCTGTCTTACAGTGAATACATGCAACAGTGTTCGCCTTGGTGTCCAGCTTGAAATGCTCCCACACTTTTGACATTTTCTGCCTTTTCTTTGTGCCTTTCTCTTCGCTTTCGTCGCCTTCTTCGTCGTTACCTCTACATCCATGGTTAAAACCGCACATATCCGCCGCTGTGACCTCAGCGCGTTGTGCCGCATTAAAAGTAGTCCGGGCGAAATACCATGCTTTGAGCTGGCAAAATTAAACGATTCCTCGAGGCAGAGAAAATTCCTCGATCATTTTTTGTAATCGAGTTACTCGAATTATTCGAGGAATCGTTTCAGCCCTAGTTTTAGATTCTGTTTCTACCTGTCAGGAATTCTCTGACACACAGTTATAATTAAGTCTGACAGTTAACCTGCCACTGAGCAGGCTGCTTCAGTGGTATCAGTTACCATGGTTACTGAGCAGGCTGCTTCAGTGGTATCAGTTACCATGGTTACTGAGCAGGCTGCTTCAGTGGTATCAGTTACCATGGTTACTGAGCAGACTGCTTCAGTGGTATCAGTTACCATGGCTACTGAACAGGGATTCCTTTAAGCCACAGTCATGGAACGGATCTATTGCTTAAACTAGCCAGACTTATCAAAGGCAGCCAGGCGTTTTCTTTATCCACATCGATGGAAAACCCCTCTGGTATATTCAGGTGTGTGTTTGTTCTGTACCTGCCCCCCCCTGCAGCGCAGACACTGGGATGGTCTTGATGATGGTGGTTCCAGGTTTGGAGGTTGCCGGGGAGACGCCCAGGATGGTGGATTTGTTGGATCCGGCCTGCGCGGTGCTGAGGATGGTTGTCTGTTTACCATCTGCTGATGTCACCAACTTCAAGATGGTTCCTGCTGGGAGAGCGCCCTTCGCCTGGTACAGAGAGGGGTGGGGGGTTAATGTCTCTGCTGTCAGGTGTTAAAAAGGGGTGGGGCCAGGGCATGGATCTCAGTAACTGTACCTGGAGGATCTGGGTGACTGGGCTGCTCCCAGCCTGACCAGTAACTGCTCCACTCTGAACTGGTTTGGTCTGAACCACTGACACCACCTTTCCCAGGTTACCAAGGTTACCAATCTGAAACAGTGATGTCATGAGGTTAGATTGTTTACACCGAATAATAAATTCCTCATCAACAGGTGATATCACTCACCAGAGCTCCGCCTCCTCCCATACTCAGAGGACTATTGACGAGAGTGATGGTCTTTGTCACTCCGCCCACCACCGTGGTGACCACCTGAGCCTGTTGGGAGACCGTCACCGTGCCAGACTTATGGACCGTGATGATTGGTCGGCTAGGGGTCCCAGGGGTGGAGACTACAGAGCCGCCGCCCATCTGAGCAGCAACAGCAGTCTTCAGCATACGAGTGGCCGGGTTCCCCACCTGAGACGACCAGAGTGAAGACGTGCTTACAATGGAACACCTTTATATGAAAAACTTGTCTAAACGTAGAATTTTACATGTAAACACATGTTAACATGTTTATACAGCAAGACATTTACATGTTAACACAGTTATACTGTAACATGTTTACACTCAAACAAGCACATTTACACAACTGTAAAACGCTTACACTGTTTTCCTCCCACCTTATTAATGTGTTACTATATAAACAAGGATGGATACTCTTAAGGTGCTGACTGAGTAAAATGTACATTTTCATCACTTTAACATGACAAATTCAATTATATAATCATGTTATTTCACTCAGAGTTACTGTGTCATTTCAGCCAAACTGAATTTTGTACTAATTTTCACCTGCCACAAGATGGCAGTAGCTACACCTGAAATATGGAAACTGTGCAAGTCAGTGAATTGTGTACTGTGTGTACTGACAGTAGTACCACAGGTGTGTACTATGTGTGTACTGTGTGTAGTGTGTGTACCATTGTAACTGGAGCGGCCACTTTGACGGGCAGACTCGTGGATCCTGGACTTACAGCGACCGTCTTTACAATCGTTGCTCCTGCAGGAACGTTCAGCACCGTCGCTGTAGACGGAGGGATCTTCTGAGTCGCTGCCGCCGCCGCCGCCAATGCTGCCATACCACTCATCTGAGGACTGCTTCCTATTGGCTGAGAGCAGACAGGAAGCAGGGGGACATGGTTATCACATGACTTATTAAGTGCAGCAGTACTGTAGCAGTAAAGTGCAACTGGAGACAGCAGTTGTCATGGAGACAGATCAGTCATTTCCATGACACCTGAGCAAACTTCAGCTGTTGATGAAAACCTTAAATGTGGTCCAGAAAGCTCCAGAATGAAGCCAGTGGAGAATCATAAAGATCTGCTTACTGTCCCCTGAGTGGCCTGAGCTGGTACCACCATACGAACACCTGCAGGAAGTGTTGTCACGGCAACAGGGGGTTTGGGCGCAGCCTGTCTCACTGTGACGATGGAAGCTCCGCCTGCTGCACCTGGAGCTGCTGCCACCTTCAGGACAGCTGTAGAAATACAGTAAACAGGTGAGGATCATTCAGATCTAGCTGCTCCAACACCTGCAGATCTACCTGTACAGGTGTGTTCGCTCACCAGGTGCTTTGGCAGCCGCAGCCAATGGGGTCGCTGGTATGCATGCAGTGGAGGAAGGGACCAGTGTGATGCCAGACAGCGGGACAGTTTGATTAGCTGTTGTCAGTCCAATGGGGGCTGGGCTCTTGGGGGAGCTGGCTCCAGGTGTGGCGGTGGGGATGGGGTTGGGGGCGGGGCTAGAGGCAGATGAGGTGGCTGCAGGTGTGGCTGGAATGTCGTACTTCTGCAGCTGCAGCAGGTAAGTGTCAGCAGTCTGTGATGGCCCCCAGCTCACCTCCAGAGAGGACGTGTTGGCCCGGACCAGCTGCACACGAGAGGGAGCGGCGGGACGCTCTGAGGACACACAGGTGAGACAGACAGATAACTTTACTCAGACATGAGAAAGACTAAGACCTAAGAAGCAAAAACATCATCCTGTTTCTGTCAGATGTAACGCCTCCATGTGTCAGTCCTCACCTGTCTCCAGGTGTCAGTCCTCCCTGTCTCCAGGTGTCAGTCCTCCCTGTCTCCAGGTGTCAGTCCTCACCTGTCTCCAGGTGTCCGTCCTCACCTGTCTCCAGGTCTCAGTCCTCACCTGTCTCCAGGTGTCCGTCCTCACCTGTCTCTAGGTCTCAGTCCTCACCTGTCTCCAGGTCTCAGTCCTCACCTGTCTCCAGGTGTCAGTCCTCACCTGTCTCCAGGTACCAGAGGTCCTTGCAGCACACCTGGTTGTTCCAGGCCTTCCTGTATCCGTCTCTGCCGCTCCAGATGTAAAGTCTGGAGTTGATAGCGACACTGCAGTGACCTGCTCGAGCTCTGGGGACGTTCTCCTCCAGACTGTCCATTAGGACTGTCTCCCAGCACATTGTGTCTATACACAGGCAGACAGAGAGACAGGTGGTCAGACAGACAGGTGATCAGTAGAGGTGTTTGCCAAGAACTGATATAAAGGTTAATGATTTAATCTATTGTGATTTTTCAAATCCAATTTTAGGAAAACTGTCACTGTATAAAGAAGACACTACCATACACTAACAGTTTATTTTTTAATTCAATCAGAACATGTTTGATCTGTTTGTGTTAGAAACACTAACCTTCATCATGAATCTTTACATGGAAACTATTAATTAAAAATAAAAACTGGTTTTGAGAATCAATACAGAATCATAAAACATAATTTCACAATACTCAAGTGTATCAATATTTTCCTCCGTCCCTACTGGACAGACTGTGTGTGTGTGTGTGTGTGTGTGTGTGTGTGTGTGTGTGTGTGTGTGTGTGTGTGTGTGTACCCAGGTTGAGGCAGGCCAGTGTGTTGGTGCACTTCCACTCCTTCTCATGAGTTGCCACTTTGACATCATCCATCACCAGAGGAACCCAACCGCCAAACACGTACATCCTGACACACAAACAGACATGTGAGAGACAGAGAGACAGACAGACAGAGAGAGAGACAGACAGACAGACAGACAGACAGACAGAGAGACAGACAGAGAGACAGACAGACAGAGAGACAGACAGAGAGACAGACAGACAGACAGAGAGACAGAGAGACAGACAGAGAGACAGACAGACAGACAGACAGACAGACAGAGAGACAGACAGACAGACAGACAGAGAGACAGACAGACAGCGAGACAGACAGACAGACAGACAGACAGAGAGACAGACAGAGAGACAGACAGACAGACAGACAGACAGAGAGACAGACAGACAGACAGACAGACAGACAGACAGACAGACAGACAGACAGACAGACAGACAGACAGAGAGACAGACAGACAGACAGAGAGACAGATTCCATATAAATGTCAGATTAACAGATGCATTAACAGCATGTATCTGTGTGTAGTCTCAGTGTGCAGTATTACTTGTTGTTGATGGTGGTGGCAGAGTGCAGGCTGCGGGGCAGGGGGGCGGTTCCACTGAGGGCTGGTTTCGTCCACGTCAAAGTGTCTGTGACATCATCAGAGAGGGACAGATGGTCATGTTTGTGTCATGAGATGCCTGAGGGGTGAGCTATGAGGTGAGATTGTTGAGATGAGTTAGCGAGCTATGTTGAGTTTAAATCCAGGATGTTCAGAGTCATGAAGGCGGCTCTCTTTTAACCTGCTAGATCACCATGGTAACTGATGCTAAACTCATAACCTGGTCAGCAGCAGGTTATGTTCAGAGTTTATGATTAAATCGTCTGTAAAAAGCGCCGTTCTTTAACTAATTATTGTCCTAACAAGGTTGTTTATGAGCGATATAACTTTTAAACTGAGGGAGGAGGTTAAAATGAAAAATTACTGAGCTGTATGTTCATAATATCACCGAACGAATCCATATAATGTAAAAATGAAACATAATTTAACAGCAGCATCACGCCGTCATGGTAACCTCCGTTTGGTGATGCAGAGTCATTTTCCCCGTTTGCTCCAGATCATATTAACACTTTAAATTGACATGGTTTATAATCCACACAGTAAAATAATGAAGCAACTACAGACACTTTGAAGACTTTTTACTGTTTTCTGTTTTGTCTCGGTGATTTTGCAGCTCAGATCACTGATTAGAAAATTGATCATCATTTATCACAGACAATCTTAAATCAGTTCCACTCATTTTACGTTGGTTTGGTCAAAAACTTCAGTGATGTCCTCGTCTCTGTCATCATAGGACAGAGTCAGACAGACTTCATCATGTTTAAATCTGCTGGATGGAGTTTTATTGTTTAATGTTCAGTTTTCATGTTAGAATAAACGGCAGCATTAAGACCACATTTAGTCCATCAGTCATTTTCTGACATCATTCTTCTTCTCCTGCTTTATTTGCAGCAACAGTGTTGCTTTTTGCCGTAATATATTTTGTGTATTTTCCACAGCTCCTAATGATAACAACTTGATCATTTTGACTGAAGTGTTCGGCTCGTGATCGATTCACTTTGTGAAGAAGAAGAGTCAAATAACACAACAAACGCCCCTTTTATGTGAGCACACATGGAGTCTGAAGAAGAAAGCCTGAATTAACAAAGCAAGCTGATAACCACCGTCATGATGCCCCTGATCTCTGACTGAGGCGTCTGACTGAAATACTAACATGTTATTTAGTCCATTACATCAGTAGGTGACATCTTTTAGTTTGCCTCCCTGTTATGGTAAAACAGTCATATTGTAATTAGTGTGACTGAAACTGCAAAATTATACAACACGAATGGTGTGAATTAGCATTTTTGCATCACAATTTTCATTTTTATTGACCATCCTGATCATGTGATCAAGAAACAAACATGTTTTCTTTCATCTGGAGAACAATTTTTTTTGGTCAGGACGTCTCTGCAGCTCTAAAGTACCTCAATATCATGATGTTTTCTAACATTCTTCCTTTTTCAAAAATTGCAATTTGGTTCAAGAGTCGAACTGCTGCGTCTCTGTCTAAAACTGTCCCACACTTTAGACAATCATGGCGAGGCTCTCTGCAGTTTGTTCTCCAGCTGAATCCCTGCTCTGGTCAGGTGCAGCGGTTCATAGTGACCCGTCAACGCAAGTCCACATATTTTCATAATTGATGACATCGATCAAATTGCCCCAGCCCTATGCATCCCACCGTCTCACCTGTCTCTGACACGTCCCACCTGTCTCTAACATGTCTCACCTGTCTCTGACACGTCCCACCTGTCTCTAACATGTCTCACCTGTCTCTGACACGTCTCACCTGTCTCTAACATGTCTCACCTCTCTCTGACACGTCCCACCTGTCTCTAACATGTCTCACCCGTCTCTGACACGTCTCACCTGTCTCTAACATGTCTCACCTCTCTCTGACACGTCCCACCTGTCTCTAACATGTCTCACCTATGTGGAGGACCCAAAGGTCTCCCAGCCTGCAGCCGCTCATCCCTCCGTAGATGATAAGTCTGTTCGTTCCACGGCTGCTCGCCACTACAGCCGTGTGACTCTCTCTGGGCGGCGGCGGCTGACCGGACGTCACAGGGATGTCCCAGCCGACCACGCTGGAGCCCGGTCGCAGCTCCAGACAGTACAGGTCGTTCAGGTACCTGACGAGGAGAGGTGGGGGTTAGGGTTTCCATGATAACCGCACATTACACTGGAAGCAGCAGGTCTGTGGTCCAGGTACCTGAGGACAGTCTTGTGTCTCCTACCTACCTGGGGATGTTGTTCTTAGGGTCTTCACTGTCATTGGCCAATCCTCCAAACAGGTAGCAGCAGCTGCCAATCAGAGAGAAGCTATGGCCGAGACGGGGGCAGGGGGGCGGGCCATTCTTTGGTGCCTTCGCCTTCAGGCGTTTCCACTCCCACCGACTTGCCTGAAGGACACAAACAGGTTCTACCTCAGGACGCTGTCCAGCTGGATCAGGTCAACTGGGAGCACAGCTGCAATGATCAGTCAATTGATCGACTGGCTGACAACTATTAAATTAATTGCCAACCGGTTTCACAATTGATTAGTTTGAGTCATTTTTTTAAATTTAAATAATCAAAATTCTCTGATTTCAGCTTCTTAAATGTGAATATTTTCTGGTTTCTTTACTCGTCTCTGACAGTAAACTAAATATCTTTGAGTTGTGGTCACAAGAAGATATTTGAGGGTGAAATTTTAGGCTTTATTGATCACATTTTTCACAATTTTCTGATATTTCATGGACCAACAACAAACCTCCCTCTGGATCAATAAATCTAAATGCAGAGATCAGAGATCGATGGTGAATTTTTAAAAGCCAATACAATAATGACAGTTTGGAGAAGGAAAAGTTGATTAATTGTCAGATATCACTAAAATATCTTCAAATGATCACAAAACTATGAAATTTAAGGAACCAGAAGCTGTCGGATTAAAAGTGACACAAACTAAAAACGTGGAGTCTAGCAGTTCAACTTTAAAATTAAATAACTGATTAGTGATTTGAAATGATTCAATTATTATTTATGTTTCATTTCATCAAATCACTGACAAATGTAATGTTCTAAATTAATGAATTTATAATAGCATTTTTAACAGATTCATTTGTCAGTGAGCTTTCCACCTGCTGGTTCAGGACTCTTCTGTCATCTAAAAATGTCCCTGAAGTGTCTGATAACCCCAAATACATCAGGTCTCAGTGTCCTGAGGCCCCACCCCCCACAGTGACATCACTGACCTGCAGCTCGTACAGGTCGTTGCTGTATTTGCCATACTCCACCATCCCTCCAAACACCAGTAGCCTCGTCCCGTCACACACAAAGCCGTAGGCGGCACAGCCGGGGGGGACGTCTCCTCGCACCGCTGGGACAAACCATTGGTTGGTGGCTACAGTGGAATGTAAACATGATGTCAGAGTGTAAACATGTAGATCAGACAAACTAAATCAGCACCAACAGCAGATCTGTTCTTGTTCATATGCGTCATGTAAAGACGCCTGTCTGAGCTCCAGATATTAAACTTCAGTTCTGGGTCCAAAACCAAAACAAAGCAATGGAATGCCATTTTAATCAACATTTAACAAAAACAAACAAACAAATACAGCTACTAAATAAATTTTAAAAATAAATAAATTAGGCAATGAGCTGTCAGATCGGATGGAATTATAAAAGTCCACCTAAATAAATAAAAGTGGAATTCTTAATTAAAAATACCCATAAATAATAAAAGTATTCTTTTGAAAATGATTCTTTTCATTATTTTTATAAAATCTATTAAACTATACTGACTGCATTCTGTATTTTTATATTTATTGCCTCATTTCATTTCAGGATTTATTTCACAACTTTACTTGTTTATCTAACATTGATTAAAGTGGATTTCCACATGAATCCTCCTTCACATTATTTCATGTTCTTTTTCATGTTCCTCTGTTCTCCTATTGTTCTGATTGTTCCACCAGTTCTACTGCAGCAGCAGGGGGCGTGTCACTGTGACGTTGGCAATGTTTTCAGTAAAAACGCGCCATTTTTCTCTGTTTCTGCCACAGTAGCTCCGTTAGCTCGAGCAGCTAATGCTGTTAGATTAAGGAGCAGCGGCTAACGTTAGCTTCAGCGAGCAGAAGCTAACCTAGCTCAGCAGGCTAACCCTCCAGTGGATTCAAAGTGCCCAATCAGCCCCAGTCATATCCACACAATCACATCACAGCATTAATGTTGCACAGTTAGCTAATGCTAACGGTTCACTTCAGACTAGCATGAAAATAAGCTACCGTAGCGCAGCTAACATTAGCATATCTTCATCAGACCGTTAACATATTATAGAGCTACGTGTCTAAAGTCGGCAGGTACCCGTCTTCAGTTCCTACCTGTGTTGTAGACGTGTAGCTCGTCCACGATGCCCTCGTTCCCTCCTCCGAACACTACCATCAGCTCCTTGATGCTCACGGCTCGGTGTCCGTGTCGGGGCCTCGGCACCGGGCCGCTCCAGCCCAGGACGCGCTTCCAGCGGGGCTGCAACACCACGGGTTCGGCCGCCATGATTCTGCTGTCCGGTCCAGATGTCCTGCTCCTCCTCGGCGGGGAGACAAGTCCAAATTCAGTCACACGTTGTGTCAACAAAACTATCTCAATCCTAAAACCACCGGCTCGGGGTTAACTTTAGCATTAGCCTGCTAACTAGCCGGCTAAACTGACAGAAGCTGTGTCGCTAGCTAACGTTAGCCTTCTCTAACAGCATTACAGAGACGATAAGCTGTCAGCCATAGAGTCATTAACATGAAAGCCAGGATCAGACTGGTGTTAGCTGTTAGCCATTAGCCATTAGCCATTAGCCCGCAGACTGCAGCTCACAGTCCGCCATCTTAGCCCGGCCGGTGAACGCGGTGCAGAGTCGGTATGAAGCAGTTCACGCTAACAGACAGCAGCACAGACAGACGCGCGGGTCCAGCTGCGGGTGACTGCGGTGCACAGCTGCCCCATGCAGCAGTGTGAGGGGACACTGAGGAGCCACAGCTGCTATTAAACCAGCAGAGCGGAGGGTCTGAGCGCCGGGATGGGAGCCGCCATCTTGCTACTATTAGCCACCAAACAAAACACACGGAGGCCAGGAGGCTACGTGGCTAACTGCTAACATACAGGCAGACAGCTGATCCGCCTCCACAGAGACCCATCACACACTGATTGATTATCAATATATATGTAATACTGAACTGTCTGTAAGTTCATCATCTGACACATTAAATCCACTAGATAGATTCAGTTTATCCTTAATCTAAAATTTTTATTTTACATCCAACAGAATTTATCAGACACGTTCATTCAGTATGAGATTTATGTGCACTACCATTTTAAAAGGACACAAAAAAGTATCAATTAACTCAAATCAATTGATTTAATAACACTGATGATTTGTTAAAGCTCTACAGGAAACTCCATAATGTAAAATTGATCTTTCTGAAGCTGTTCATCAATCTTGTTTTCAGTTTAAACTCTCCGTGATTTGGGATATTTTTGTATTAATTTAATTTAGAAAAATATGTCTCAAATGTATTCAGTAATCATTAATGGCAGTCCTGTTTAACTGTTAAACTAATCTGATTATTGATTATCTCATCCTCTACATAATGTTATACTGACATGATCAATAACATTGACACAGCAGTATCAGTTTGGTCCTGACAGGAGACTCACACCTGAACAGGTGATGTTCTCTCTCTCTCTCTCTCTCTCTCTCACACACACACACACACACACACACACACACGGTCAGTGTGAGGCTGCAGATCAACACACAGTCAGCTCGTTAAAATCAGTTTAATGGATCCAAGTATTGATTATACACTCAGGGACTCTGCTAGTTCTGCCTGTCGCTTCCTGCTAATGTTGGCTAACTAGCGTTAGCTCCCAGGGGCGGCTAGTTAGCGAGCACTGCTGCAGAGTGGCTAGGCTAATGCTAATCCACTTTAATCTGTTGTGAACAGCCAGTGTTACTGATACACAAAAAACGTGTTATTGTTACATCAAGTCGTTTCTTATCCCCACATTAGCAAGTCACAACGGAGGATATTTGTGCTTTAATATCAAACAGCCAGTTGGCATTTAGATTAGCAGTCGCTGCTGCCTCGCTACCTTCGATTAGCGGCTAACTGCTGTTAGCAAAGCTTCAACTGAACTAATGTTACATGTTCTGTCTGACTCAGTCACACTTTAGAACTAATAATCAAACTCAGCAGTCTGGACAAATTGGACAAATAGACCTAATTTAATTTATTAAAAGAAAAAGAATCAGTTAATGCTAATGTGTCTATAGCATTGGTGAAGCTAACGCTCTCTTCCCTCAACAAACATGGCGGCGGTCCCGTTATGTGCTACAATAACCTGTGAAATACCGAGCAGCGTTTAATCTTTGACCCGATACTTACTGGATGTTAGCTGTAAGTTTACACTTAAAGTCAGTGAACTAGTGATAAACTAACAGGAACAGAATAAAGTTTAAAAACTAAACATGAACATCTTCTCATGCCGCTCAGGAAGACGCCATTTTCTGTTGAACTTCAGAGAGCAGAGTAGAGCAGAGCGCCACCTGCAGGACGATCACAGCGAACACAACCTGGATCATATATTAACACTGTTATCACAGACAGGTCAGTTAAACTTCAGTGTGTGGTGGTCGAAAACCACTTTAATGATAAAAACATTTGAACGTCAACAATAATAAACGTTAAAACATCAAATAACAGATGAGTCTTTAGTCTTAAGATATAAATGTCAATAAAGTTACAAAATGGACTTTGTTCCAAATGATGAGCAGCTGTTTTTCAGGTCAGAGGTCAAAGTTTGACCCGATGACCTAAAAAGATAACATGAGTGTGATGCTGGAGGAGGATAAACAGCAGCCACAACCTGGCAACCTAAAAGATGCCGTTTAAAAACTGGCTTGTATGTTGCTTTCAGGGGTTTTCTGGAGTAGAACAACAAGAAATCTTTTCTGGGACAATTTAGAACATACTGGAAATGTCATCAAAATCACGATGTGGCTTTCTGCAATATTTGTTAAAGTCAACATGTGTTTTAAATGTTTGAATGCCTGAATGGTGAGACAGAGACGTCCTGTCCTACACATCAGATTCTACAGACTTAAAAATTCATCTTCATTTGGTTCAGATTCCTGAAAAAAAATCACCATAATCATTTTAAGTTCTTTATCAATCAAAACAAGAATGTAAAAATTATCATTATCTGCAATATCATAAATCATATCACAACTGCAATATCAGTCAAAATATTTACAATTAGATATTTTTTTCCAAATTGTTCAGCTGTACTTCACAACAGAAGCAGAGTTCAGTCCCCTCAGGGTTTCACTGGCCGCTCTATGGACTGTTGTGGTCCAAAATGTCTGATTTCATTGTAGGTTTTATAAGAAATTGTGATGCATGTTGTGAAGTTTTTGGCCATTTTTTGAAGAATGAAGTTGCAGGAGGAAGTGAAAACTGCGAGATTTCTTTTGTATAATTCATTCAAACTTGAAGGCAGCTTGTTTCAGCGAGAATAAAACGTCACTCTGCTCTCAGTGTTCCAAATCAGCAAAATGACTCGGAATTAGAAAAACTAAATGATAAAAATCTGATGTATTTGTAGATGAAGAAGGTCAACTGTAGGTTTTACACAAAGAGGAAACATCTTTTTGGAGCTCAAACTGTCTAAACAGAATCAAAATGATCAAATAAAAGCGCACACAGAATTGATAAATGTTCATAACAGTGACAAATGTTGTGTTCGTCTCTGTCTTCATGACAAAATAAAAAATATAAATGCAAAAAAATAGTGACTAATAAAACCATATATTGATTGAGTTCATTGAGATGTCCATGTGTGCTGTTTGTGCGGACTGCTGTGATTGGTGGAACTCACAGGGAGCAACGATGATTGGTCAAATTTGTGGAAAATTTGCAGAGTTTGGACAAAATTGCAAAGATGCACATAATTTATGGAGATTGATTGAATTTGTGTGAACTATTAACATCACAACTTCCTGTAGGGACAGATTAATGATGTCATGGGACACGTCTATGACAGCCAACATGAGAAACTAGAACAGGATCGCCGCTGATCGTTCTGAAACGGTCCTGATCCTGTCAGAGTTCTGAACAACGTGAGTCGACCAGTGGAATATATGGATTCTGAGGTTCGTATACGCAACAAAATAAAAGCTTTATTCAACATCTGCAGGTCAATAATTCAGGAGACGATACTTCTACTGACCAATGAATTTCAGTGACGTTGGCTGTAAAAGTGTCTGTAAGTCTGAACACACAGCAGAAAAACAAAAATCTAAATATGAGACAAACTCTGGTACATTCAAGTAGATTTTATATTTCAGTATTTTCCAACAAAGATTTACAAAAAATGAAATGTTTGATCAGTAAACACAAGTGAATAAATACTCTGATGTGACGTGTGTGTGTGTGTGTGTGTGTGTGTGTGTGATGTGTGCATGGATCAGATTCTGGAGGAGCTTCAGGAAGCTCGACTCCACTAAGAAGGACACAAGCTCTCCTGAAAGCCTCCTTTGAAATATTCACCTGAAATATCTGAGCTTATATTTATTTTCTGTATGTTGGGGTTGCTGGGATAAATAATAACAGTATAATATATCAGTGTTGTGTGTTTATTCTCTTATCATATTCCAATGTCGTCCTCGGATGTAAAAACAACGAGACGTCTCTCCAGAGTTAAAAAACACAAGTTTGCTGAATGATGTTGAATAAATGTTCAGCTTCATGGTTTTAATCACTTGACGTGTGATTCTTGATTCTTTTTGCTCTGATTATACTTCGATGACAAGAAGCAAATCTTACTGATAGTTAAAGGGTTAGTTCAGCCAAAAATGAAAATTCAGTTATCTCCTCACCTCACCTCACACGTGCCGTGTGCACAGCGTCACACCACACACAGTTCAGGCAGTATGAGCATGAACGTGGCTCCAAGTGAAGATTCAGGGTAAAAACATGGTGTAAATAACATTTTTTTAAAGTCAGGTTGTCATGTTGGGGCTTTAGGAGACCTGGATTACATCAGAGGGGTGTAACTACAACACGAGATTAATGAGTTAGCGAGCGGTGTTGAGTTTAAATCCAGGATGTTCAGAGTCATGAAGGCGGCTCTCTTTTAACCTGCTAGATCACCATGGTAACTGATGCTAAACTCATAACCTGGTCAGGAGCAGGTTATGTTCAGAGGTTATGATTAAATCGTCTGTAAAAAGCGCCGTTCTTTAACTAATTATTGTCCTAACAAGGTTGTTTATGAGCGATATAACTTTTAAACTGAGGGAGGAGGTTAAAATGAAAAATTACTGAGCTGTATGTTCATAATATCACCGAACGAATCCATATAATGTAAAAATGAAACATAATTTAACAGCAGCATCACGCCGTCATGGTAACCTCCGTTTGGTGATGCAGAGTCATTTTCCCCGTTTGCTCCAGATCATATTAACACTTTAAATTGACATGGTTTATAATCCACACAGTAAAATAATGAAGCAACTACAGACACTTTGAAGACTTTTTACTGTTTTCTGTTTTGTCGGTGATTTTGCAGCTCAGATCACTGATTAGAAAATTGATCATCATTTATCACAGACAATCTTAAATCAGTTCCACTCATTTTACGCTGGTTTGGTCAAAACTTCAGTGATGTCCTCGTCTGTCATCATAGGACAGAGTCAGACAGACTTCATCATGTTTAAATCTGCTGGATGGAGTTTTATTGTTTAATGTTCAGTTTTCATGTTAGAATAAACGCAGCATTAAGACCACATTTAGTCCATCAGTCATTTTCTGACATCATTCTTCTTCTCCTGCTTTTTGCCGTAATGTATTTATATATTTTCCACAGCTCATAATTAGAACAACTTGATGATTTTGAGTTCAGTAAGAGGCTCGATCGCTTCATTTCATGTGGAAGAAGAGTCAAATGAAACAAACGCCCCTTTTCTGTGAAACGAAAGCCTGGATTAACAAAGAGAGCTGATAACCACCATCATGATCCCCGTTATCTCTGATCGAGGTTTTAGGTTTTGTTGATCCAGATCATGCAGAGAAGGTCTGGCTGTGTTGAGTCAGAGTACACCCCCAGAGGAGCAGGATGGAGGCAGTTTATGTTTTTATTCTGTTGTTTTTTCAGTTTGAAAACTGGTCACCATTCACCTCTACTATTTTGGAAATTCTGCAACACTGTTTTCCTGTGAAACTCCAGCAGTGTTTTGTGAACTAAAAACTAAACCTGACCTTCAATCATGAGGGTGAGTAGATAATGACTGAATTCTCATTTTTGGGTGAACTATCCCTTTAATACAGTCTGTGGTATTCAGAGTAGAAGTTTTTCTACAGTAACTCTGCCGCCATCGCTGATGTGTGTACCTGCTGTGTGTGAGACTGACGTCATTAAAGTGAGAGAACGAGCTGCTGATCTCAGTGTAGTGGAAAGAAGGAACGTGTCACGTGTGAATTCAACAGCTGTTCATCACCGTAGAACATGGAACAGTGAACGCCTGTGAGAACATGACATCCAGCAGTTTATGACACAAACATGATGATAAAGTCTTTGAGTGAATCCATTGGTCTCTGGTCCTTCAGGAGGAGACATGACACTCTGCAGCTCTATAGCTCTACAGCTCTACAGCCTCTACAGCTCTGCAGCCTATAGCGCCCCAGCTCTACAGCCTACAGCCTAGCCTGCAGCTCCACAGCTCTACAGCCCTACAGCCCATAGCCTCTGCAGCCCCATAGCCCCATAGCCTGCAGCTCCACAGCCTCACAGCCCCTGCAGCTCTGCAGCTCTGCAGCCCCATAGCCTGCAGCCCCACAGCTCCAGCCCACAGCCTGCAGCCCCACAGCACTGCAGCTCCACAGCTCTGCAGCCTGCAGCTCTACAGCTCCATAGCCCCATAGCCTCATAGCCCACAGCCTCCACAGCCTGCAGCTCCACAGCCTCTGCAGCCCCATAGCTCCATAGCCTGCAGCCTCTAGCTCCACAGCCTGCAGCCTGCAGCCTGCAGCCTCTACAGCCCCATAGCTCTGCAGCCTCACAGCCTGCAGCCCTACAGCCCACAGCTCCACAGCACTGCAGCTCTACAGCACCACAGCTCTGCAGCTCCACAGCTCTGCAGCCCCATAGCCCATAGCCCCACAGCTCCACAGCCTGCAGCCCCACAGCCTGCAGCTCCACAGCCCCATAGCTCTACAGCTCTGCAGCTCCACAGCCTGCAGCCCTACAGCTCTGCAGCCCTGCAGCCTACAGCTGACCTCCATGACTCAGTCATGTTTAACAGGAAGATAATCGAGCTCATCGCTTCCTCTGGTCCTCTGAACTCCACCGACTTCCTCCCTGCATCTGATGGGACACAGGAAACATGAGAGACGAGAGACAGGAGGACATGATGGAGTCAACGACAACTAAACACTGATGAGATGAGATATGACAGAAGCCTGCAGGTGAGCAGAGGACCACTTCCTGCAGATGTGACATTATGAACTCCAGAGTGTGACCTCATGTGATCTATACTGTGAATTTAAAGTCTGAACAGTATGGACCGCAGAAAACAGGAGGTGTTCACAGGCTGTCCGTAACTTTCAACTCTACAATAAGGTGTGATGATAAATTATTGATGGATGAACATCATGTTTTGTTTGAATGTAAATTCAACTGTTGTTGAATATCATCAAACTGAATAAGAGACCAGATGAGAGATGATATTTAACAGATACAGAGAGATGAGAGGTCGAACGAGATCACACCTGTGGGAGCAAATGAGATTAAACGAGATACTAGACGACAATTTGAAGACAAAGTGATTTTAACGATAATGAATAAAAGATGAGTGTGTTTAACGTGACAGAGGTCATCAGACGACAGCAGCTCAGGAGTCTGAATCCTTCCCTCCTCATACAGAGTTTTCTTCTGCAGGAAACGCAGCTTACTGGGATTCATGGTGACTGAAAACACACACACACACACACACACACACACACACACACACACACACACACACACACACACACACACACACACACACACACACACACACACACACACACACACAGGACATGGATGTCAGAAATCTGACATGAGGAGAAATGATTAACAGGGAGGTGATTTTGAACTGTTTCCAAAATAAAAGCATCATTTTTCCCTGGATGTTGGTCATAAAAGTCAGTCTTCATTCTGGAAAAGTTGGTTTGTTTGGGAAATATTTTATAATCTAGTTTGTCATAATTATGTTGTCAAATGTTTGTAGTTAAAGTGATTTTGTTGTCTGTTCTCTTCAGGTCTCTGACAGACAACACCTGAAGTTCTTCAGCGCTCTCCTGGATCCTCAGTCTTCACATATTTATTTTATAATTCTATGAATCAGAAACTCTGGAGTTTTAGTGATTTTGTTGCTCTGTTCTGCGCACTGAGCATCTGTTGTACATCTGTCGGTGCTGGGAGTATCATGTGACTCTCCTGAGAGTTCTGTCTTTTCTTCCTGTTAAAAGGGCTCTTCTGCAGTTTTTCCTCACCTGATCGAGGCTCCACACTATAGAAATAACTTCAAATAATCTTAATGAAAATAATTTGTCAGACTCGATTTATGAAGAAAACTTATCTGCTCAGATGAAGATTTTTGACAGATATTATAAATTATTTATTATGTTTGATGGAGATGAGCAGGACAGAGACACAGCAGCTGTCTGTCCTCAGCTCTCAGTCTCAACTAACTAGTTTAAAACTACTGATTCACTACATCAGGCTGATGATGATGTGTAGATCTGTTGCTAGGAAACATCGAGATCGACTGTAAAACAGGAAGTCAGTGTAGCATCACAAGCTAGCAGAACTTCTGAAACCACAGTTTTAGAACTCAAAGATAAATCTTTTCAATGTATTAGATGTAGTTTATAATGAGAGGCAGATATCTGATGATGCTAAGCTAACTGATGTCATTTACTCATTTAGTCAAATGTTATTAGCATAAAGTTGTTGTTTTAGTGAAATGTAATTTAAAATTTCAGACTGAATCATTATTAAAAACATTTATCAGGTTTCAGGTCTGATATGTCGACCTTGTTTACTCTAAATGGCTCAGATTTTAGCATGCTAACATTAGCTTTGTCAGTTGGTTCAATTAGCTACACAACAGTTACACCTGGCTGAAAATCTTTAGTGATGATTAGGTTTGTGAGCTGCAACCTGTTTGAATTTACTCATGATGAAACTAAACTTAGTCAACACTGAGCATGAGGCTAAGTTAGCATGAGGCTAAGTCTGAACTGAAGAACAGCTGCTAACAGACTGCTGGTGTTTCTTTGAGACAGTCTTCTATTAGAGACAGTTTTTATTTCTAAAACTCAACACTTCCTCCACAGTTTTTCATATTTAAAGTCTTGTGACTTTTCCCTTTGAGGCTTTTAATGTGAAAACCATTGGTGCTGAGTTTTGTTGATGGTAGCTTTAACCTGCAGTGTGGAACTTGGAATTCACAGTTTCCATGACAACACTTATAATCCAGTTCAATAAACCACGGTCTGCTCCTTTAACGAGCTGCTGACATACCTGAGGGCCCCGGGACAACGAGTGCAGGGACCCCATGGAGAGAGGGATTCTGGGTCACCAGAGAGTCCTGCTGTGGTTGGTCCTCTGTAGTCCAGTCCTGCAGACCTGTCACTGGTGCTACTGAGCTGAGGAGGGAAGTTATACTGGTCCTCAGCAGGGACAGAAGGCTGGCTAAACTGGGAATGCGCAGGCCCAGTCGGACTGTTCTGGAAGTCCCGTTCGACCTGAACTGGGAACGCTGGTGGTACTGGGAGAACCCTCGACTCTCATCGGTCTCGCAGGGACCGGAGAACGAGGACTGGGGGAGGCAGGAAGACGAGGATGAGGGGAGCGAGGAGGAGGAATTTAGAGGGTGTGGAGGGTTGAGGGAGGAGGAGGAGGAAGAGGACTGGGAGGACTGGGAAGACCGGGAGGGCTGGTAGGTGTCCTCCAGTGGTCCCAGTCTGGACAGCTGCTGGGACAGAGCTCCCACACTGGAGTCCAGAGGGCGGGAGGTCTGGGGAGGGACTGAGGGGTGAGGAGGGTGATGGAGGGGTGAGGAGGAGGAGGAGCTGGTCTTCCTCACGATGTTGTGGATGTCCTGAAGTTTGTCAAACACCTGAGAGGAGAACGTGAGTACGTGAGAACAGAAGAGGAACCCTGAGGAACACCAGACTGACTCTGACTGCATTTAAATCAAGAACACAAACACTGTGACGCCTGCAGCTGCAATATTCAAATATCATCATTTCAAACTCAGATTTAACTTTCAGATTTAGTGTTTAGGTGCACGTGATTAGTCGACTATACGATTAAACGCCCCCGCCTCGCTAGTCGCCACCAGAAATACTAGTCGCTTAAAAATATTTATCAATATTTCATTCATGCATGATGTCAGTTATCTGTTGCCTCTAGTCGGGCTGCCTCTGTCAGACGGCAGCTCCTCTCGCCCAGCGCGTATGAACCGATCGCCGTGGCAACACCGGATGTTTATATCAGCAAAGTCGGACAGATGAATGTAGACTGTGACAGAATAAGCTGATATATATTCACTCGACTGGAGAAACATGTGACCACATTAAACACAGACACAGACATAAACCTGCAAGCAGAGCTGCTGCTGCTGCTAACGTTAGCCACACTGCGTGTCAGGCTGTCGGCTAACGTTAGCCACACTGTGTCAGGTTGTCGGCTAACGTTAGCCACACTGTGTGTCAGGCTGTCGGCTAACGTTAGCCACACTGCGAAGTCAGGCTGCATAACGTTAGCCACACTGCGTGTCAGGCTGTCGGCTAACGTTAGCCACACTGCGTGTCAGGCTGTCGGCTAACGTTAGCCACACTGCGTGTCAGGCTGTCGGCTAACGCGCCACACTGCGTGTCAGGCTGTCGGCTAACGTTAGCCACACTGCGTGTCAGGCTGTCGGCTAACGTTAGGCACACTGCGTGTCAGGCTGTCGGCTAACGTTAGGCACACTGCGTGTCAGGCTGTCGGTTAACGCAGCCACACTGCGTGTCAGGCTGTCGGTTAACGTTAGCCACACTGGTGGTCAGGCTAACGGTTAACGTTAGCCACACTGCGTGTCAGGCTAACAGCTAACGTTAGCTCTGGGTCCTTTACCTGCAGACACTGTGACCCTTCAGTCTGAAAAGTGAAGCGTTTGAGTTGTTGTCATGTTTTGTTCATTGATGTGTAGGTTTGTATTGCACAGCGCAATCATGTCCACGTGAATTGTTGATTGTTGCTAAGCAACACACTTCACACTTCTACATGAAGCATTATCATGCATTTATCACGTCTCCCATAGCATTCTGAAAAGTTCCGTTGGCATAAAACTGAACGAGGGTGAGGGACAGCGGCGCGTTTCAGAGACCTTCAATCAACGGCAGCAGCACTGAAACGTCTCCATCACGTTCTGAATAATCATCGAGCCGATCTGTCACCGACCGCTTTTCTCTTCTGATATTCATCCTGTAAACACGACGCTGCTGCTGTCCTTTGCCTCTCTCTGGTTGTGTGATTCCAAAATTACCGCAGATACAAGTCTGAGTTTCCAGTTTACTCCGGTTTCACACCAGGCGAAAAATTACAACCACATGTTTAATCTAGTTTACATTTTCAGGTTTGTACATGAAATAATCACCAACCATTTCTAACTAAAATGAGATGGAAGTGACCATCAGTGGCTCCATTTTAACTTTCATTTTGGTTTATTTTTTTAGAAAAATTAATGTGAGGAAATTTGGGAGAAGTAGAAAATTATAGTATATTTCAAAAAGCCCCTATTCTTTAATTTCTAATTTCCTAGTGTATATAAATATAGATCTTGTGTTATCTCAAATTAAAACACCACACAGTCTATTTTTGTTTTCTATAATTGGACATATTTATCTAAAGACGACTGTGGTCAAAAGGAAAGGTTGCTTTGAAATATTTTAAATGTACTTTTGTCAAACATCATCAGAGAAAACTATGAATAACTTTAATAAGTGCCTGATACATATTATGACTGACTGAGATCAGAAGGTTTGATGTCTAAAATCGACAGTGAGGCATAATGAAGACGTTACGCCTCACAGCAGCATTACAAGACATCTCTTTAAAAGGGCTCCTGACGTTTCGCTGAAGTGACAATAAAAACTTTAATTTACGCCCTTAAGAATCCTAACCAAGAAATATACATTTTGGGGGAAAAATACCCAAATTATGATTGAAAGCAGACTGTTAAACAGGACGTAGACGTCCACAGAGGCAGAGCTCAAACTGTAAATTTTGTCCTGAGAGAAGCTCAGAGATCATTAAAGTGTAAAGTGTCCATCGTCCTGCAGAGGAGACGAAGTCTCTGGACAGACATGCCGGACACAGAAACACTGTAAACAAAGCAGGTGTGTCTCTGACCTTCGTCATGGCCGGCCTCTTCTTCCTGTTCCTGTCCAGACACCTGCAGGCCAGATCCACCATCTCCATACAGCCAGCAGGCTCTGCAGCGCCCCTGTGGACACAACATGAACACAGCAGCTGCACGTCACAAACACGCAAACTCACACACAGAGACCAGACGTGATCACAGGAAGCTCAACACAGCCAGACCTTCTCTGCATGATCTGGATCAACAAAACCTAAAACCTGGATCAGAGATAACGGGATCATGATGGTGGTTATCAGCTCTCTTTGTTAATCCAGGCTGCTTTCACAGAAAAGGGCGTTTGTTTCATTTGACTCTTCTTCCACATGAAATGAAGCGATCGAGTTCTCTTACTGAACTCAAAATCATCAAGTTGTTCTAATTATGAGCTGTGGGAAATATATAAATACATTACGGCAAAAGCAGGAGAAGAAGAATGATGTCAGAAAATGACTGATGGACTAAATGTGGTCTTAATGCTGCCGCTTATTCTAACATGAAAACTGAACATTAAACAATAAAACTCCATCCAGCAGATATAACCTGGTCAGGAAACTTCAGTGATGTCCACGCCTCTGTCATCATAGGACAGAGTCAGACAGACTTCATCATGTTTAAGAGTTTAGCATCAGTTACCATGGTGATCTAGCAGGTTAAAAGAGAGCCGCCTTCATGACACTGAACATCCTGGATTTAAACTCAACATGTCTCACTAACACATTAATCTCACTTTGTAGTTTCACCCTCAGCAGCACACACACACACACACACACACACACCTGTGGTGAGTCGCTGGTCCAGCTGTTTCTCCAGGCTGCTGCAGATCTAACCTGGCGGACCGCCCTCCACCTCGTCCACCAGGTCCTCTACACAAACACAACCACAACAACACAGCAACATGTCAAGATAGACACAACTATACCACAGTTCATGTCACTGTTCCTGAGGAGAAGAGAAGATCAACTTTATTGATCCACACCAGAGAAACTCACATGTTACTGCAGCTCAGACAGAACAAGTAGAAAACAGAACGAATCATTATAGAATCATTATAGAATAAAGATAAATAGAAAAAATATCAAAGAATTAAAATATATACAGTAAATCACACTTAAGCACAGAGAAGCGCGGAGCTCCATGTTGACATGTTGACATGTGCTGCTGACATGTTGACATGTTGCTGACATGTTGCTGACATGTTGACATGTTGATGTTGTTGACATGTTGACATGCTGACATGTTGACATTGACATGTTGACATGCTGCTGACATGTTGACATGTTGCTGACATGTTGACATGTTGCTGACATGTTGACATGTTGCTGACATGTTGACATGTTGCTGACATGTTGCTGACATGTTGACATGTTGCTGACATGTTGACATGTTGCTGACATGTTGACATGCTGCTGACATGTTGACATGTTGCTGACATGTTGACATGCTGACATGCTGCTGACATGTTGACATGTTGACATGTTGCTGACATGTTGACATGTTGCTGACATGTTGACATGTTGCTGACATGTTGACATGTTGACATGTTGCTGACATGTTGACATGTTGACATGTTGCTGACATGTTGACATGTTGCTGACATGTTGACATGCTGCTGACATGTTGACATGTTGCTGACATGTTGACATGTTGACATGTTGCTGACATGTTGACATGTTGCTGACATGTTGACACGTTGCTGACATGTTGACATGCTGCTGACATGTTGACATGTTGCTGACATGTTGACATGTTGACATGCTGACATGTTGATACGTTGCTGACATGTTGACATGTTGCTGACATGCTGACATGTTGCTGACATGTTGACATGTTGTTGACATGTTGACATGTTGACATGTTGCTGACATGTTGACATGTTGCATGTTGCTGACATGTTGACATGTTGCTGACATGTTGACATGTTGCTGACATGTTGACATGTTGACATGTTGCTGACATGTTGACATGTTGCTGACATGTTGACATTGCTGACATGTTGACATGTTGCTGACATGTTGACATGTTGACATGTTGCTGACATGTTGCTGACATGTTGACATGTTGCTGACATGTTGACATGTTGCTGACATGTTGCTGATATGTTGACATGTTGCTGACATGCTGACATGCTGACATGCTGCTGACATGTTGACACGTTGCCGACATGTTGACATGTTGATGTTGACATGCTGCTGACATGTTGACATGTTGCTGACATGTTACATGTTGCTGACATGTTGACATGTTGCTGACATGTTGATGTTGACATGCTGTTGACATGTTGACATGTTGCTGACATGTTGACATGTTGCTGACATGTTGACATGTTGTTGACATGTTGACATGTTGCTGACATGTTGACATGTTGCTGACATGTTGACATGTTGTTGACATGTTGACATGCGTTGCTGACATGTTGACATGTTGACATGCTGACATGTTGACATGTTGACATGCTGACATGTTGACATGCTGCTGACATGTTGACATGTTGACATGCTGCTGACATGTTGACATGTTGACATGTTGCTGATGTTGCTGACATGTTGACATGTTGCTGACATGTTGACATGTTGACATGCTGTTGACATGTTGCTGACATGTTGACATGTTGCTGACATGTTGACATGTTGACATGTTAACATGTTGACATGCTGTTGACATGTTGACATGTTGCTGACATGTTGCTGACATGTTGACATGTTGACATGCTGTTGACATGTTGACATGTTGCTGACATGTTGACATGTTGCTGACATGTTGACATGTTGCTGACATGTTGACATGTTGACATGCTGTTGACATGTTGACATGTTGCTGACATGTTGACATGTTGCTGACATGCTGACATGTTGATACGCTGCTGACATGTTGACATGTTGCTGACATGTTGACATGTTGCTGACATGTTGACATGTTGCTGACATGTTGACATGTTGACATGTTGACATGCTGCTGACATGTTGACATGTTGACATGTTGACATGCTGCTGACATGTTGTTGACATGTTGACATGCTGGTTGACATGTTGACATGTTGACATGTTGACATGTTGCTGACATGTTGACATGTTGATGCTGCTGACATGTTGTTGACATGTTGACATGTTGACATGTTGATATACGTTGACATGTTGACACGCTGTTGACATGTTGACATGTTGACATGTTGACATGTTGCTGACATGTTGACATGTTGACATGTTGATTATGTTGTTGACATGTTGACATGTTGCTGACATGTTGACATGTTGCTGACATGTTGACATGTTGACATGCTGCTGACATGTTGATACGTTGTTGACATGTTGACATGTTGCTGACATGTTGACATGTTGCTGACATGTTGACATGTTGCTGACATGTTGACATGTTGCTGACATGTTGACATGTTGACATGTTGCTGACATGTTGACATGTTGCTGACATGTTGACATGTTGATTACATGTTGACATGTTGACATGTTGATATGCTGTTGACATGTTGACATGTTGACATGCTGTTGACATGTTGACATGTTGCTGACATGTTGACATGTTGACATGTTGCTGACATGTTGACATGTTGACATGTTGCTGACATGTTGACATGTTGCTGACATGTTGACATGCTGTTGACATGTTGACATGTTGACATGTTGCTGACATGTTGACATGTTGACATGTTGACATGCTGTTGACATGCTGACATGTTGACATGTGCTGACATGTTGACATGTTGACATGTTGACATGTTGCTGACATGTTGACATGCTGTTGACATGTTGACATGTTGACATGCTGCTGACATGTTGACATGTTGACATGTTGACATGCTGCTGACATGTTGACATGTTGACATGTTGACATGCTGTTGACATGCTGACATGTTGACATGTTGCTGACATGTTGACATGTTGACATGTTGACATGCTTGTTGACATGTTGACATGTTGATCTAATGTTTCTACAACAGACTTCTGACAAACACTGAACCTGCAGCTCAGATCAGTTTTTAAAAGTGACAAACCGTCGTGACCCAAATCACAGCAGGACTCATCAATAAATGTTTGGAGAGATAATTTGTGTAGTAATGAATGTTCCTGATCATTTTCATTGATATGTCACTCATTCATATTCTCATTAAACAGTTTATGAATAATAATAAATGGATTTATTTTGAGTTAACAGGACATCTCAATCTTTTTATTTCCTCTCATCAAGAGAAAACAAACCTAAAGAAAAGTTGAAATAAATCAAAATTTCTTACTTCAATGACTTTACTCAATTTCTGAAGCACAATTTTGGGGGTTTCTAAAACTCTAAAAAGAAAATCATCTCGACAAAACATTATTAATCAATAATAATAATATTTTTTAAGTTTGAGAATTTGAGTTGGGCTCAACTCAAATATCTATTAAAGGAAGTTGCCTTAAAATTGTGACAGTATTTTACAGTGTGGACATTTTAGCTTCTTCATAAATGAGACAAAATAAATGTATTTAGATTGAATTAACAGGCTCTTGGCTTTTTTTCCCTCTTCACTAAAACAATACATTCATTTTAAATGCTTAATGATTAAGATGAGCTGAAGATATAAATGTTCAATTTGCAGAAATTCTTTCATACTTTTTGATTTATTCAGTGACCCAAATAAAATCTCCTGTGACCCACCTGAGGGTCACAAGCCAGTGTTTAGGAATGACTGCCTTAGATGGAAGTAAGTTTTTTATTTAAAATATTTAACTTAATACTTCTAGAATCTTTTTCTATGACAGGAAACAGCACATCACAGTATTTAAGACATTTTAAGGCCTAAAATTCAGATTATTGTGTTTTAGACTTTAGAGTGAACGCTGTGTGTGTGTGTGTGTGTGTGTGTGTGTGTGTGTGTGTGTGTGTGTGTGTGTGTGTGTGTGTGTTCTGACCAGGTATCTGTCTCCTGACTTCCTGTCTTTCTCCAGAGCTCGTCGACCCGTCAGAACCTCCAACAACACCTGAAACACACAAACTATTTCTTTACTTTCCATAATTTGTCCCACAGCAGAGAAATCTGCAGTTTTACAGCAAAACAGAACAAAAACACAACAACAAACAATGAACAAGTAAACAAACATCATAAACCAGAGGAAATGTAAAAATAGGAACAATATATTCAGTATAAACAATAAACAGACTCAACTGTTGAGTTTACACTGTTCCACACAGGAAGTAGGAATATTTAAACCTGTCACATGACATAATGACATCATCACCAGTGCCTTCAGCATCACTAACACACGTGTGACCTGCAGGGGTGTCTCATTATTGTTGGGGGGTATAAGTTTATTATGGCAGAAAGAACGGTGTAACGACGATCAATAGAGCTGCTATCATGTATGAAGTATGAGGTCACTGATGAGTACAATGAACTGATAATGAGCCCGATCAGCCACCATCAGTAATCAATACACACATTATTACTAATAATCAAACCAATAACTAACATCAGTCAACGTCAGATGACCTAATCAGACTTTCGCAGTTATCAATTGTTTCTGTGGTCATGATGTCACATCACAAAACCGTAGAAACAGAAGATCAAAGGTGTCACAGTCTTCTTGTTAATTTGGCATCAGTTAAATCCACGAGAACAAACTGGATTCCTGTAAAAAATGTATGTTCTATCTGTCCTTCACACCAGCCGCAGCTGGTTCTCTGAGCTCTGCCCTACAAAGGAAAAGGGCAGGAACTTCTCAAGGGGCCTTCACGTGATAAGAAATTTGTTCCGGAGTCACCGTGACGTAGGGCGCAGAGAGGCGAAGCACAGCGCTACAACGGCTACGTCCTGTCTGCTAGGTGCACAAACAGCTGCGCTAACTTTAGCTCTGGATGTAGCTAAGTTCATAAACAATAAAATTCAGAAATCTTATCGTAGATCGTAGTCTGTTTTTAATGTTGTGTTACACTTTGAGCGCAGCGGTCAGCGGCAGATCCAAGCGGTGCGCTACGCTGAGGGTAGTGGTGCCACTTGGTCGGGCGACTCTGCTCTCTCCATAGGAAAACAACGGGACAACCAGCGCAAAGCGTTTTTACCGCTGATCATGTGTTGGAGCCTTCAGAGTGCAGAACTGAGGAAAATGACTTTAAAGTTTCCTTGTTGTCGAGGCAAATAGCTGCAGGCAGATAACATGTATATGTGTCAGTTTTATAACTTCATATCAGGTTATTATTTCTACATATTAATGCTGACCTCTGATTTGACTTTTGACCTTATTTGGAAGTTCCTGTATTCTGCCTTTACAGAGCGAACCAAAAAATACTGGGATGTGCGTCCGTGCGCTCCGCTTGTTTTCACATGTTTGGACCTATTTTTCAAGTAGTGATCAATCTGGCAATACCTTTTCCACTAAGCAATTAGTTGTTTGGTCCATAAAATGTCTTTTATTCTCATGAGAATCTGAACTAAAATAGTTTTTGTCTTTAATGTGCAGCTCTAAACTGACAGATGAATATTTACTGTTTTGATTTCTTGGATCAAACTTTCTGCTGATTTTAATTTCAGACTTGTCTTAAACAGATCTTTAGTCTTTGGTGAACTAACAGACTACATTTCCCATCAGCCCCTGTGGCTTCTCACCACTCCAAAGCTGTAGACGTCCACAGCGGTCCCCAGCTCTCCGTTCCTCACATACTCTTCAGGCAGGTACGCCAGCGTTCCTCTCACTGTCGCTGTTTTACCCACTGACGCCGTCTGAGCCGCCGAGCATCCCAACGAGCCGCGAGACGCACAGCGAGCCAGACCGAAGTCGGCCAGCTTCGCCACCAGGTGGCGGTCCAACAGAATGTTTGAGCTGCAGAGACACATGGAGAGACAGAGACATTAAACCCACAGAAAGACGTTAAACCTCCCGAAGCACTAGGAAACTGACAACAGGAACAGTGACAGTACGTCACGTGACAAGTGATGACGTGTGATGTCACGGCCTCTTTATTCTGCAGAAGAAAAACTATTAATGAAGGTGGAGGGACACACCGCTGCAGATCAATCTGTATCTTCTCTCATCAATATTCATTTTAAAGTTTAAATGCAGAAAATTCTCTGCTGTCAGTTTCTACAAATGTCTTAGTTTCTTTGTTTTATGTCTACATAAATATTGTTTTACAGATTTGTAAGTGATGTCATGTAGGTGTGCTGTCACATGATGTGACGCTGACCTCTTGACGTCTCCGTGGATGAGCGGTTTGTGTCCTTCAGGAGGAAAATGAAGAAACTGCAGAGCTGTTGATGCTCCTTCAACAACACCGACTCTGTGAGACCACGACAGGAACACACGCTCCTGATCACACACACACACACACACACACACACACACACACACACACGTATTATGTTGCATGTGTGTGTATGTTATGTTGTGTGTATACAGTGGCAAAAAAAAGGATGTGAAACTTTTGGAATTTCATGTTTTTTTGCATTAATTTGTTATAAAATAAGTTCTGATCATCATCTAAGTCAAGAGTATTGACAAATATAAAGTGCCTGAAATAATAACACAAACAAATTCTGATCTTTAATGACAAAAACCATAAAAACCTCATAGTGTTAGTGGAAAAAGTATGTGAACCGTTGAGTTAATGACCTCAGAAAAGCTCACAGGAGTCAGGTGTTAACAGACCTGGAGTCTTGTTGAGAAAATGAGTTTGGAGGTTTGGACTGGAGCTTCTGTGACTCATCGAAACAACTCAAACCTTTTGAGTTTGTTCCACACAAGAAGAATATGCTTATGTGAGCCATGCCTCGCCAAAAAGAGCTTTCAGAGGATCTATGATCATGAATTGTTGATTTTCATAAAGCTGGAAAGGGTTACAAAGTGATTTCAAAGACTTCACCAGTCTACAGTTAGACAAACGATCTACCAATGGAGACACTTTGGGACTGTAGCTACTCCACCAAGAAGTGGGCGTCCAGTCAAAATGACCCCAAGAGCACAACGAAGACTCGTCAATGAGGTAAAGAAACAACCCCGAGTGACAGCCAGAGATTTGAAGGCGTCATTGGAACTGACTAACATCTGTGTTCATGAGTCTCCAGTACGTAAAACACTGAACAAGCAGGGTGTCTATGGCAGGACGCCACGAAGGAAGCTGCTGCTCACTGAAAAGAACATTGCTGCACACCTGAAGTTTGCAAAAGAGCACACTGACACTCCACAGCGGCAAAAGGTTTTGTGGACTGATGAAACTAAGACTGAACTATTTGGAAACACACAGAACTACATCTGGTGTAAAAAGGTCACCGCATATCATCATGAAAACATCATCGCGACCGTAAAGTCTGGTGGAGGAAACATCATGATTTGAGCCAGCTTGAGATGAATTCCCAAGTTTATCAAAAACATCTTCAGGATAATGTGAGAATGTCTGCATGTCAGCTGAAACTCTGTAGAAGTTTGGTGATGCAACAGGAGAACGACCCAAAACACCGGAGCAAGTCCACAACAGGATGTCTCCAGAAAAACTAAGTCCACCTTTTGGAGCAGCCAAGTCAGAGTCCAGACCTCGACCAACAGAGACGCTACTGAATGACCTGAAGAGAGTCGTACACACGAGACGTCCAGATGATAAGACAGAGCTCAAACTGTTCTGACAGGAAGAAAGATGTGCAGCTCTGATCCACAGCGACAGGAAGCGCCTGGCTGAGGGCGGGTCAACCGCTTATTCAGTCCAGGGGTTCACTTCTCCATTATCATTCTGAATACTGAATGAGTGTTCAATAAACACATGACAGATCAGAATATTTTATGATATTATTTTAGGCACACCGTATCTGTCAATACCTTTGATTAGATGTGTGTGTTTGTGTGTTACGTTGTGCAGCTGGTCCTCCAGTGATCTGTTGTCCATGAAGCTGTAGATGAGACACACTGATCCTCCACCTTCACTGAAACCCAACAGATCCACGATGTTCGGATGTCTGAACCTGACAGAGGAAGAACAAGTCTGTGTCTCTGGTTGATGAAATGTGGTCATTTTGGTCTGAAACATCGTCAGTGTGTTAATCATTGATTATTGATCAGTGTATTTGTGATGTTTATTGATTTTTCTGTTTGTGTTCTGACAAAAAAAAAACTCACTTTGTCAGTTTGTCCACTTCAGTCTGAAAACTCTCCTTCAGCAGAGTCCAGTCCAACAGACAGTCCTACAACAAAAACAACACCACTGACCAATCACAGTCCACTTCCTGTCACAGATCAAACCTCATCACACCGGGCCGCGTTCATCCTGACAAAATGTAGCCAAAGGTTTATAGAGACAGAGACGGTGCCGCGTTGCACAGCCAGCGTTCTGCACTTCCTCTTTAACACGGCGCTGTTTACACACACATTGCTGCTGATTGGATAACACCTGCGACACGCCCACCACACGAGAGAAAACGAATCTCAGAGCCTGCTGTGCACCGTTTAGAGGAAACGAGACATTCAATCTGGAAACTGTAGCAAAACAGCGCACAACGTTTTCAGAGTGAACGCACCCCAGTTCATTCAAAACAGTTTGGAGCAGAGCCTGATCGACAAATCAGATGGATGATATTATTGGTTGATATCTGGCCAATCACAGCTGCATCTGTACAGATCGTATGAGTGTATACGATGTCTGATGATGTTCTACAGGAAGCATTTTATCTTTAACATCCTTTCTGAATTTCAGTTGAATATATTTACCTGTTTGTGTTTTTATTTTTTATTGTTATTTATAATAATAAAAAATATGAGTGACAGCTGAGTAGAATATCAGTGTCTGTAGTTCAGAGACGTTAAAAACAAACCTGACTGGAAAAAGAAACGCTGGCAGTGAAACAGCAGCTGGTAGCCATGGTTACACCTCTGACATCATCACACAGCGAGCATTCAGCGATGACTCACCTGAATCTCTCTAACAGCAGGTATGTGAAAACACTGAGGAGCTACAGCTAACGTCCATCATTCTGCAGATTATTTTCACGATTGATCATTAAATATCATGAAAATCGCTCCTGTGACGTTTTAAATGTTCCTCACTTTATTTACTGACAAAGAAAATCAGAACATTCAGAATCTGAAACCAGACGATTCGAACGATCAATGGATTATTGATACATTTGGTTTTGAAACTTAATCAGCTAATCAATAAGTTGCCTGACTGTTGCAGCTCTAACTGACAACAGAAAACACTGAAGAAGCAGAGTCATGTGGTTGTGCTGTGCGCTGTGATTGGCTGACCTGTTTGAGTCTCTTCACAGCACACTCGGTGTTCCTCAGAGTCGCTCTGTACACCACTCCAAACCCCCCCTCCCCCACCTGCAGGGAGGGGGAGAATCCCTGCGTCCCAGCATGCACCTCTTCGTACGACCAGCACATCACGCCGCTGCTCCACGCCGCCATGTCAGGAGGGGCCTGAGGATGACATCATCACTAATGTCATTACTACTATAAGTTATAATAACATTATTATTATATGATGTTATTCCACGTCGTACCTCAGAGGGCGGGCGGTAATCAGACTTCAGACTGGAGGGGGGCGGAGCCGGTCTGGGCAGGGGTCGTCCTCCTCCTTCATCTGCTGAATAAAGAACACAAGAACAAGAGAAGAAGAACCTTCATCTATTTTTTTATGTCATGTTATATTAAATAATATTATATTTAATTACAATCATGTTACTTTACATTGAATTGTGTTACATTTATATTAAAATACAATTAATAAACTACTGTTGTATCACGTCAACTCAGATGGACAATCTGATCATCTGCAGCCCCGCCCACTCCACCAATCACAGCCTCCCTGCCTCTGACAGTAACCAATCAGATTCGTGTGATTCTTCACACGCACTCCTTCAAACACCTGAGTGTGTGTGTGTGTGTGTGTGTGTGTGTGTGTGTGTGTGTGTGTGTGTGTGTGTGTGTTACCTGTTGTGCTCAGTTTGCAGGTGCTTGTTGTGGGCGGGGCCTTGGGCTGTTTTGGAGGGGGGTCAAACTGAGAGAGAGAGACGGGAGGAGGAGGAGGAAGAGGAGGATGATGATGATGATGAGAAGAAGGCTTCAGATTGGACGTCCCTGCAGACACACAGAGAGACAGAGACAGTCAGCGGGACATTAACGTGTCATCAGAGGTCATCAGAGGTCAGTGAACTCACAGCCTAGGATGACATCACGTGGGCGGAGCAGCTGCAGACGCTCCAACAGGTCAATCAGCTCCCCAACACGACCGTTCCTGCTCTCCCATTGGTTCATCACCCAGTCGGTCCGCCTGTCCCTCCTCTCAGCCAATCGCACGGTGGTCTGATCACTGAGGGCCTCCGAGGCTGCAGACAGAGACAGAGAGAGAAAACTGACCGAGTTTATTTTTAAATTTTAAAAAAAATATTTCAGTTTCTTAAATGTGAACATTTTCTGGTTTCTTTCCTCTCTGACAGGAAACTGAAGATCTTTGAGTTTGTGGACAAAACGAGACATTTGAGGACGTCATCTTGGACTCTGATCAACATTTTCAGACATTTTATGAACCAAACAACTAATCGATCAGTGGAAAATCTATAGCCAGATTGATCAGTAGTTGAAGGTCCAAACATGTGAAAAGAGGTGGAGCAGCTTCCTGTCAGTTTAATGTTGATCACTTTAATCTGACAAGTGATTAATCATCAATAATTAATAACAAACACAAGTTTTCTTTTCTTCTTTTCATTTTTTCTCATTTTCTTCTCATTCTTAACTTTAAGTTTGCTGATTCATTAAAAGCCTCCACCAATCAAATGAATAAGCCTCGATTACTGCTTAGCACTTATAGACTATCAATTGATTATCAATTAATACATTTTTAATCAGTTCAATTCTTAGAAGAGATTAATCAATTAATGACTAGTCTTTAACATCCCTGATGTGTACAGATAGAATATATTGATCTCCTGTGAAGTGAGCTGACAGGTAGAACCTCTCCTCCTCCTCCTCCATGTTGTTAGCAGTTAGCAGTTAGCAGTTATCAGTCGGTCTCGGTTCTAGTTTTGACTCACCGAAGCGGGTCCAGTCCAGGTCCGACAGTCCGTCCATGATCCGACAAAAGTCCCAGAGGACGGAGGGCGGCAGCTGGTACAGATACTGGTCTCTGAACTGGTCTCTGTGGTGTCTCTGGTCTCCTGAAGACATGTTCAATCTGAACTCCCTCTGAAGCTAACAGGCTAACAGCTAACAGGCTAACGGCTCACTACGGGGCAGACCGGACCTGCTGATTAAAAGTTTATAAAGTTTAAAAAGTTTATAAAGTTTTTAAAAGTTTGGTTCCTCAAGAGTTTCCAGCTCCTCTGCTGCTTCCGCCTGATCAAGCTCACTGCAATAAGAGCCGCATCCGGTTACAACTCCTCTAAAATAAAAGCCAACAGGGACAGATCACACGGAGGCAAAAGGTGCGTTCGAGGTGATCCAGGTCTGCGCAGAATCGATCAGCGGTGATCGCCGCACAATGCATGCCGGTTAGATTTGTGTCCGACTTGATCCCGACTTGCTTTGACGTCATACACACAACGATAACCTCATCTCGTGAGGTCCTCACGAGATGAGGT
>CM034600.1:41082642-41107642 GCA_020091685.1 Lutjanus erythropterus | reverse complement strand
TATATATATATATATACTGCCTCTGAAGACAGAAAGAAATCTGAGTTATTTAACAGACTTGGAGAAATCCTTACAGTCGACTTCAATCTGATTTAATGATGTGATTTTAATACAGTTACATCAGAAATGACAATAACTGTCCTTTTGTTTTGATTACGTTTCTATACTGAAGATTTTATAGGTGTTTCTATAGACTTTGTGTATCAGAGAGGATCTACAAACAAGTCGGTTCATCATCAGGTGTTTCAGAGTTACAAGGTTCAGTAAATGCATCATGAAAACAATACAGCATTTATATTAGAAAATGTACTTTGTAATCTGTACTTTTGAATACTTAAGTATTTTTAAAAGTAAGTATTCTAGTACTTTACCTTGAGTAAAACTTTGACACAACACGTTTCACTTGTAGTTGAGTAATATCTGACCAGGAGTATTTGTACTCGAGTACTGGGGTTGAGTACTTTGTCCACCACTGGTGTAAAGTGAATGTAAATAAATGAAATAAACTTTATTTACTGATGACGAATGAGGTCGTGACTCAGCACAGTTTCAAAACAAAAGTTTGTATTAATTGAATCAAATCTGACAAAAGGTTTTTAATTTATTACTCAACGTGACAGAGAAGAGGAACATTTATATTTCATTAAAACACATAAAGTCGAGGAGTTTGGTTAATTATTTAATTATCTATTACTAATCATTGATCTGTAAAGACACAACATAACTGATCACCTGATTGATCAGAGGGTCTGGGATCCTAAAGTTGATTAGTTTTCCTTATTTTATGTGTTTCAAACCTCAGAATGTGAACTGACCTCCAGTCAGATTAAAGACGTTCTTTTCACCCAAAAACATGTGGAACATAAACTTATAACAGAACTAGAACTGGAACTAGTTCGTTTCTCCTGGTGGTCACCGCAGTATTGCAATGAAATTGCTTCCCACCCAAGACAATACCTTATAAAGAGACGACCGTCCAACTGTTGACACGTCCATCTTATAAAGAGCGACCGTCCGACTGTTGACACGTCCATCTTATAAAGAGACGATCGTCCAACTGTTGACACGTCCATCTTATAAAGAGTCCATCGTCCAACTGTTGACACGCTCAATTGTAAACAAGTTCACTTATGACTCTTTATAAGATGAACTTTTGATCCAGGACTTTCCTCGAGCTCAAAAAGACGATGATGTCATCAGGATGTCATAAAGTATGTCTGTGGGCCAAGCAGGAAGAAACACTACTGCACATGCTCAGTGAGCTGTAGAACCAGGAAGTAATTCTGGAACATAGAAAAGTTGGGAGCAGCTCTACACATGTTCTACACGTTTACATATGTTCTATATATGTTCTTCACACGTTCTACACGTTCTTCATGTGTTCTATACATTTTCTCCACATGTTCTACAGATGTTCCTCACATGTTCTCCCCGTGTTCTTGTGAACAGGTGCCTCTGCTGCCACCTGCTGGTTCAGCAGCTCACTGCTCTTCACATATTGTTCCTCTGATGTTCTTCTGTTCAGATTCAGGAGATCAGTGAGCACAAATGTACTTTTAAAGGTTCCACAGCTGAAGGAACCACAAAGTCTGACAGACGAGTTTTAACTCATACAAATTATTAATAAACTCTGATCCTGAGTCTGTTTTACATCACGTGTTCAAATTGTTCCTGAACTTGATTTTTCTGATTTGAACATCTGTTAACTTTTAATCCTTCATCTGTTATGTTTAAAATTGTTTCAGTCTAATTATGTTTATTTTTGCAAAATAAATTAACCCGTTGTTTTATCTGAGAAAAACATTTATACACGTTTGAGGAAGAAACAACTTGATAAATGAATCTCCTGCTGTTACCTGAAGCAGCTCAGTGTTACGTTTCATCACGTTCACAAACAGTAAATAGTGAATACTCATGATTAGAGTCAGAATAAAAATTCAAAAGAAGAATTAGAATAATAAATATATATATTTAAAACATAAAATCTATGTATAGTAGAGAGACATAAAACTGTGTAGTGTTCATATGTATAATATAAGATGAACAACACAAGACAATAATGTTGATGCTTAGGGGCGAATCAGAGTGAAGGACTGACATGATGATGTAATCAGAAGTCAGAGGTCACCTGACATGTAACAGCTGGAGAAACAGGTGAGTTTATTAATGTTTTCTAGTTTGTGCTGTCAGCTGCTTTAGTGTTATTAAACTGTATTTTCAGAATCAGAATCAGAAACACTTTATTGATCCTGGGTGGTTGTTACTGGGTTACATTAGATTTGGTCCCATTCAAGAGCAGAAATATCTATAAGCACAGAGAAATGATAAGGAAATAGAAATATGTCAAAGTTGTGCATTATACTACAGTGTATGACAGTAGAGCTATACACAGGAAAAGGAAACATGTACAAATATGTGTACAACAGTATATACAGCACTGAACTATAAACATTAACAATAATGCTGAAAACTCAGCTCTATATTAAGATGCAAGAATACTGTTATTTATATATTTTAGTTGATATTTCATCGTTTAATTTCGTTTTAATTTAAACATATTTAGTTAGATTAACAATTTTTTTTCACTGTGACTTTTGATGCTCATGTGAAAACAGATTATTTGTGTTTTGTTTTATTAATTTCAATTGTTTTATATTGTTATGTTTAGTTTGATAAACACTTATAATGTAATATTTTTACTCTGAGGATATTTACTCTGTTGTTTTGCTCGTTATTGACGCTCGTGTGAAAACAGATTTTTAGTGTGTTGTTTTACAGACTTCAGATCGTCCCTTGAAGGCCTCAGTATGATATCTCGCGGGATTTCACCGCCCTGCGCTGGGTCGATCTCATCACGGCGCAGATCTCGCGGTGTTTGCCTGCTGACGGCGGTTTGAAGGGGCGGGGTGCAGCAGGAGGGAGCAGAGATGTTTGGAGGCTTTTTAATATAAAATTATTTATTTAAATAAAAATGGCCGCCGTGGAGAGCGGAGAGGAGAGACTGTAAGTGGGGTTTTATCATTTTATCCTCCGTTAACGCGCCGCCGCTGCCGCCGCTCTCCGACCGACACACACTCTGTTCTGTCGTGTGTTTTATTGAAGTAAAAGTGCGTTGATTTTTACCCGGCCTGTCTCGGCGGAGCGGGGTTAGCGGGAATACGTCACCAACTTGCTGCTAAGTGTGTACTTTAGCTGCTGCTGCTTTAGCTTAGCCCGCTGCAGGAGCTAACAGGCTGCTAGCTCGTTAGCAAACACTCACTCTGTGTGTGTGTGTGTGTGTTCATGAGACACAATGAGAGTGTTTAGACCGCTGCTCAATAACCCGGGTTAACCCCACCCGCCCCTTCACACACGCACATACATCCCGGTATATGGCACCCCCACCCCCTCCACCAGCACCTCTCTGACAGCTAGCTTACACTGATCATTAGCAAGCAGCTGAGTGTGTGTGTGTTTGTGTGCGTGTGTGTTTGAGGCTGGAGTCGAACCTGTGACTCTGAGTGTACAGGACAGTGTGTAGTGTGTGTGTGTGTGTGTGTGTGTGTGTGTGTTTGGGGGGCTTCACCTCCATCTGCAGCTCCATCACCTACACACAGACACACACGGGTTCACAACATGAGGGTCGAGACCCCAACACAGGGTCACATGATCAGTGTGAGGAGTCAGCAGGTGATAAACTGGACAGGACCCCGAATCAGAATAATTAACGATAAAAAAAAATAATTAGTGCTGAAATAAATAACGTTTAAAGTTCTCATGAAGTGTTTTGATTATATTTATTGATCTGTACGTCATCAATAACTGACACGACGACTAAAAAAGACATTTTATAGAGATGGGCTGGTATTTTTTAATAATATTCAAGTTTGTTTTTTCCTGATAAACAATTAACGATGTTGATGACTCATCCTGTACTTGGGGGCGTTCTCAATTAAATTCAACCCAATTAAACACCGTCTTTCTTATGACGCAGAGTGTTTCTGTGGGCGGAGCCTCACTGTTCAAAAGCACAACTTTTATAACTTTATTCACTGTGTGCATTACGAGTTTAACACTAATCAAAAATCGATCAAATAAACTTTTGAATTGAGATAGAAACAACCACATTTTTGCAGGATTAATTTTTCTCTCTCGTACCTGCAGCATCCAGAACAAGTTGGAATAAAAAACACCTGAGAGACGACAGCGAAGTTTACCGACTGTTCTTTAAGGAAGAACTGTTGTCAGGATATAAAACCAATGATCTGTTTCTTCTTTATATTAAGAAATACTCCACAGTCATACGGTGACAGATCTGTCTTGGCAAAGTTAAAAATGTTGAAATTGAAAAATTTTATTTAATCATGACATCGTTTTTGGTGAAACTTGATCAGATTTTATGTAGAAAATATTTTCTTGTTTCCCATCCAACGTCCTCCAGCTGCTCAGCTTCAACTGTCTGATTTAATTACAATGTTAACTGATGGACAGATAGCTTTAGCTTTGTTGCTAAAGGTGCTAACTGTTAGCTACCGTTGGTTGCTCAGCAGCTTTTACGTGAACACAACCCGTCACTCGGACGAACGCAGCCGCTGAGACTGACAGAGTCATGATGGACAGATAGATGTAGCTTTGTTGCTGAAGAAGCTAACTGTTAGCTGCAGTTAGCGGGCAACAGATCTGAACTCAGCGGCCTCAGTCACAGGGACGAAGACGGCCTCTAAAATACATTACTGAGGTCATTTCATGGAGTCTCAAGATGGACAGATAGATTTACTTGTTCCTAAAGCAGCTAACTGCTAACTGTTGTTAGCTTGGTCAACTGGAGCCAGCATAACTCCTCCACCCATTACTGTTTCCTGTTCCCTGTGCTCAAACTGTCCTCTGTCAGTCTCAGAGGCTGTTTGGGTTTTGGCCGCGTTCACTCTCAGTCCGGAAACTGTCAGCTAATTGGAATGCTCTCCTTAATACATCATGGAATGCGTCTTTAGCTGCACGCCACGCACATTCAGCGCTATTGGCTAATGTAAACACCAATCAATTAGAGCCGCAACGATTAATTGATTATTAATTGATGTATTATTGAATTAATCACCAGCTATTTTGATAATTGATTAATTGTTTGGGGTTTTTTGGGTTTTTTTTTAAAGGAAAAATGTATTAAAGTATTTTCAGGTGGAGCACACGGGCGTATGTCTGTGCGCTCCACCTGTTTTCACATGTTTGGACCTATTTTTCAACTGACAAGATTGTGACAGGATGAATTAATAGATTAATTGAGAAAATAATCACTAGCTGCAGCTCTAATCAGTACGATATTTGGGTCATTGTCGGTTGTCGTCAGTGTTTTTCTGTGTTGCTCGGTTCAGTTGTTTGTTGTTCCTGTGTAAAGATGGCCGTCTGTAGCTCCGGTGATTCAGTGTCAGAGCTCAGCACCAACGTGTCTGTTTAACATCACTTCTCCTCCTCAGTCCTCCAAAATAAAATACAACAAAATATAAAATATCCCAAAACAATCTGAATGATCTGCAGCAGTTAAGACATTTTGACTTGTTTCAGTCCTCTCATTCAGACATGTCTCCTGCTCCATTTGTAGGAGACAAGAGCAAAATAAATCATCATGCATGAAAAGGAGAAAAATAACAATAGTTTAATATAAAAACATAAAAAAGACTAACTTGATAATTTTACGGAAAAAATATACTTTACAGTCACAGCGTCTCAGTTTGAATGTATCTGTTGATGTTTGTTTTCTGCAGATGACACAGACTGAGGATAAATACCTAAAAAATCTCTTTAATTCATTCATCAAAATGTCATATTTTGTCCAACAAACAGTAAAATAAATATTTGAAGTAAATATCTGACATTTTTGATTGTTGCAGATTAATTTACTAAGTAATTGATGAAATTTTCAGCTATAAAACTAAGTGAACTTTGTGTGACACACAGATAAAAACAGATGATGAGTTGAACCTGAACATTTTTTCCATTCCATTGTAACCTATTAATAATAACTGATAATATTCAGTCCCTCCAGAACGTTGAGATCGCAACAATTCATGCAAATTCAGCCAATCCCTGTGAATTTTG
Organism: Lutjanus erythropterus; assembly: GCA_020091685.1. Lineage (NCBI taxonomy): Eukaryota > Metazoa > Chordata > Actinopteri > Lutjaniformes > Lutjanidae > Lutjanus > Lutjanus erythropterus. The sequence goes on along the minus strand of CM034600.1, from coordinate 41,101,570 downwards.
TGCAACCTTACAATTTTGTTCACCTCTGCAACTTTTCTTCAAATTTGACTGATCATCGTCGCTCCCTGCGAGTTTGTCTCAATGATGCGACTCAGTGTTTGTTTTATTATTCACTTTTTTTCTGCATTTATATTTGCCTGCATTTATATTTTTTTATTTTGTCATGAAGACTGAAAAGAAAACATCTGTCATAATTATTGAGATTTTTCAATGTCCTGTGCATTTTCATTTTATAATTTTGTCTGTTTTGACAGTTTGAGCTCCAAAAGGATTTTCATTCTTTGCATAAAAACCCCCGCTGACCTCCTTAATCTACAAATAAAACTTTTTTTTTTTTTTTCTTTTTCTTTTTTTAATTTTTGTAAAAAATGTAGTTTTGTCATTCTGAGCTTTTTTGGTGAAGTTATTTAGAAAGCTTAGAACGGAGTGTTTTCCAAAAATCAAAAATCAGGAAGCTCTTCATTGACATTATACTCAGGTACAGTCACATTGTGAAAGTCTTCACTCCGTGCATCAGAAAAACAAAGACATAAAAATATAAAACACAAATAAAAGCAGAGACAATAAAAAGGAAGGAACACGTTTCATTTGATTATAATGAATATTCCAAAAAACCTGCAACTTTCTCTTGCTCCTGCAAATTAATAGCAAAAAGTGCACAAAAGCATCACTATGTGCATCACAATTTTTTAGAAAAGCTGCCATGAAATCAGACATTTTGGTCACAACGGTCTGAAAAAACAGCCTGTGAAATCCTGGAGGGACTGAGTGTCATACACTGTTAAATTCTGAGGGTCATTTTGCATTTTATACTCTGAATGATGACTTGATTAATTGGAAATATAATCAGATTAATCAATAATGACAATAAACAGAATTGCTAGGAAACAAGACAGATGAACAGGTTGTATTCCACAGAGTAAAGGTCTTAGAAAGTGGACGTGTGTCCTTCAAAACAATAATAAAATATGAAATATGAAACAAAATGCGTTCCGTCAGAACTGATTTGATAGTTGAAGAATGTTTGTTCGTGGGTCAGCTGTTTCTGGTGTTGTAAAGATCACTTCCTGTTTACAACCACCTGGATCAGCTGGTTTGAGGACGCTCGAAGTCTCAGACTGTTGCTGCAGCCTCACGTGACCGCTGAAGCGTGAAGTCAGAGCAGAAACAGCTGAAAGAGACGCACTGAACTCACTTACAGACAGACAGAGTGAAACCTGCTGCAGACAGGAAATACATCACAGTCAACAAGTTCTCATCATGTGACCACCAGAGCAGAAACTCGCTGCTGGTGTGTTCAGGGACGCTGTCGTTGGCTGTAAATCAACACTTCCTGCAGCTTCAGTCTGCTTCAGACTCACTCATTGGTTCTTAGTGTTTTTGTATGGGATAAATAGTTCCTGTATTTGTTTTTCTTAAAAAACAAATACCTCAAAATACAAAAATACATCAACAGCGACGTCTCTTTACAGAAGTCATGACCCAGTTACTCAACATAATCCATACGTTTTGTTATGAACAGTTTCATGTAGGAACTACTTTCTGTATCACTGTATCACTGCGCTGAAGGACGTGCATCTACTCATGGACAAGAGGCTGCAGCTCAGCTCATTTTATGACATTATATGGACCAAACAACTCATCAGTTAGTGCAAAAATTATTGCCAGATTGATCACTAGTTGAAAAATAGGTTCAAGCAAGTGAAAACTGGTGGAGCGCTCGGACGTACGATGTACGTTACACCTTTGAGGTTTAGAACCCCCCAAATATGTATTTAAAAATATTGAGTAAATGCATTGAACTGGAAGTGAATGATGTTTAAAATTTATATATTTCCCTTTTCATCCACCAAAATAAAGACAAATCAGGTTTTCAGCTCACTGTGACCAATGTTTTAAATACATGTTTTTTGAATTTCTAAAACTCAAAGATTCAAGTTTATCCTAAAGAAGAAAAGTAAATTATCTCAATTAAAGATTATAGGTTAACAAAACTTTTTCAAGTTTATTTCAAAAGTCAAAAAGTTTACGTTGGGGTCAAAACTCAAAAATCTATTGCAGCACGTTACCTTTTTGAGTTGTATCAATTATTTTTATTTTTTGCAGTGTAAAGGGATTCCCCATCTGTAAAAATATGTAGCCTATACACCAAAAAAAAAGTTTTAATATTTTAAATAAAATGTCCGTCATAGCATCATCTGTGCCACAGTGGCTTAAATTCCTCTTTGTCTTCACGAATCTCCATCAGTTGTCAGTGGATGCAAAATTTAAAAGAAAAGAAAAGAAAAGAAAAGTCTTCAGGGAAAAGAGAGAATTTAATTGCCGCAGCTCTAGGAAGATTTTGTTTTTCTTTTTTGGCCAAACATGGCTCTTTTGATCATAAAGGTTGCAGACCTACAGGGACGGGAAGAGACGCGGGTGCAGGTCTCTAAATCAGAGAAAATAATTTGTTTGGGTGGCGAGTAGTTGGTTTATGTTTAGATTCGAATGAACTCAGAGCCGCATCACTAACGCATACTGAAAGACGATTATTTCTACTGCAGAGTGTTGTGTCCTCTCACAGCTATGTACGGATTGCTGCAACTAAATTGAACTTTGACCCTAAATGCACAGACCACCACAGTGCCTGTCCAGTGGGATTCAGACATTGACAGGTGGGACAGAGACAGTTTTAGTCCCTGATTCAATTCCAGCAGGAGATCTTTCAAGTTGTGTGTCAGCCCCCCCACGCTCTTTCCTCGCTTTTCATGCTGGTTTCTTTATTGCCACTATCAAAACAAAAACACAAAAATACCCAAAAATGTATCTTAATGAAAGAATCTTTGCAGTCGCCACAACAGACGAGTCTCTCACAGCCTCTCCTTAAGACATTTATCGTGTCGACCTCAGCTGATCATGTGAAGAGTCACAGAATTAAAAGAATGAAAAAAAGAGTTCAAGCCCTGCCCACTTTCTCACCTCCACACAGCTGACCAATCTCCAGCTCTAAAACTTACTGAGCCATCAAAATGTGATGTCATCAGTATTGTAATGTGAACAGACATGATGTCATCTGTCTCCCACAGGGAGGAGGGTGAGGAGGGACCTGTCGATCCCCAGCCCCCTGCCAGAGAGAGAGACAGGTCCCACAGTAAAACCAAGAAGACCCGCCGGGAGCGTCGCCATGCTGACCCAGGGGTGGAGACCACAGCATCAGCCACGCCCCCAACAGCTGTGCAGTCACAGACAGGGGTGGAGCCACCGGCACAGGTAAAGACAAGTGCTACCAATAAGTCAAAGGTCAGCCAGAACACGTGGAGTCCTGGAGTTGTATCCCCTATCAAACAACTTGATGTTGCCCAGTACAAATGTGTGCTGGATGAGAAGCTGGTTACATGTCACTTCCTGCCTGCAGGTGGGAGAACCAGCGGCGGAGCCAGTGGCAGGCCCCTCAGAGGAGCCCGGATCAGAGTCAGCAGCTGGCAGTGAGTCCGCAGGTTCTCCCAGGCAGCGGCGTTCCATTATACGAGACCGTGGGCCGCTGTACGACGACCCATCGCTTCCTGAAGGCTGGACCAGGAAACTCAAACAGAGGAAGTCCGGTCGCTCAGCGGGGAAGTTTGATGTCTACCTGATCAAGTAAGCCACACCCCCTGCTGATGCTGTGCTGGTTTCAGTGATGATATGTTGAGATGATGATTGTTGTTTTATCTGTTCAGCTCGGAGGGAAAGGCCTTTCGTTCCAAAGTGGAACTTATAGCCTACTTCCAGAAGGTCGGTGACACAACCACCGACCCAAACGATTTTGATTTCACTGTCACTGGGCGTGGAAGCCCCTCCCGCCGTGAGAAGCGTCCTCCCAAGAAACCAAAGGTGGTGAAACCATCAGGGCGAGGTCGTGGGCGGCCTAAAGGTAATCATGCACTAAAAATTAAATTAAAGAATTTATAAGTGTTTCTTGTTTTCTTTAGTCATTTGCTGTGCATTGTTTTGTCTTTGTGTTTGTTTAGGCAGTGGGAAGATGCGGCATGCTACAGAGGGCGTGGCCATGAAGCGTGTGGTCGAGAAAACTCCGGGCAAACTGCTGGTCAAGATGCCCTTTGGCAAGCCAGAGTCCTCCACTGGCACCACCTCCACTGCCTCAAAGGTACGATCAGTCTGTCCTTCAGTCAGTCGTCCCTCCCAGGTTGTCTTTGTCATGTCCCGAGGTGTGTCACACTGATACACAAGGTACTGTTTAGCGTCTGTATGAGACAGTTTTGCCAGAAAGCCTTCTTAACATTGTTAAATAGTAGCTGTTTAGTTTAGCATGGTTTAAAATCAGTTTTGTTATTTACATCATGAGACACATTTTTACGTTATGTAACTTAAAACTTTAGATAACATTGATGTTTAATGTCACACGGGGCATGAATCCCAGTGTCCTGGGTTAAAGTCCTGTGTTTGTTTGACCTGTCCATCCACCCAACCACCTCCATAAATGCACTTTCTCACCCTTTATACTATGTCACCTGATATGATTAACATCGAAGTTACTTGGAAGCTTGGTGCATCTCATACATCTGGATGAGACACAGATGGGGCAAATAAAACGTCAGTATTTGATGACTTGAGAATGGGCATGGTCAGGCAAGGATCACAGCAATAACCTTAGCAGCCAAAATATACTTCTCCTGAGCAATGGAAAATTGACCTTTTAGACACTTTCAGATTTCTTCACACACATGAATACTAACTAATGTCAAAAGATGTACCAAGGACGAATTGGTCCCAATTAATCTCTAAAGAATGACCCCCTCAATGCAGGGGCACTGGACTCTCTCCTTTTCTGGAGTTGCCCAGGATGAGAGATACCGGGTGGGTGTGGGGATACTCACAAGCCCCCAGCTGACAACCACTGTGCTGGAGTTCTCCCAGAGAACAAGAGGGTCACCTCCATGAGACAGCGAGTCACTGGGGGAAGGCTCTGACTGTTGGGTGTGCTTATGTACCAAACAGCAGTTCAGAGTATCCGGTCTTGTTAGTGTTTCTGGATGGCATCCTGGAAAGGGTGCTGTCGGGGGACTTTGTAGTTCTGCAGGGACATTTGACGTTCACTTGTGCAACAATAGAGAAACCTGGAATGGGGTGATTGGCGAGAACAGCCAGTTTGTTCGGAACAAGAGCAGTCTTTTGTTATTGGACTAATGTGCTAGTCATGGATTGGCCGAAACAAACGCCATGTTTGAACGTAAGTTGCTTCATAAGTGCACTTGGTACCAGAACACTTTAGGCCAAAGGTCAATGTTGGACTTTTTGATCATATCATCAGACCTGCGGCCAGAACTCCTGAACCCCACCAACACATTCCCTGTGGAGAAACCTGGTCCATATCCCTGGCAGAGGTCTCTGAGGTAGTCAGAAAGCTCCTCAGTGGCAAGGTGCCAGGGTGGATGACGTTCGCTCTGAGATACTGAAGGCTCTGGGCTCTTGTTGGGCTATCTTGGCTGACTTGGACTCTGCCAGGGTTGCCCCTTGTCACTGATCCTGTGACCTTCATGGACAGGATCTCAAGGTGCGGCCGGGGTGAGGAGAGTGTCTGATTTGGGATCTTCAGATATGCATCTTTGCTTTTTGCAGATGATGTGGTTCTGTTGTGTTTGTCAGATCGTGACCTACAGCATGCACTGGAGCAGTTTGCAGATGAGTGTGAAGAAGTCGGGATGACAGTTAGCACCTTTAAGTCTGAGGCTATGGTTCTTTTCTGGAAAATGGTGGATTGATCCCTCTGGGTGGGGAGTGAGCTGCTGCCCAAAGTGAAGGAGTTCAAGTACCTCAGGATCTTGTTTTTGCATGACAGTAAGATGGACTGAGACAGACAGGCAGAATGGTGCAAAGTCTGGGGCATTTGGTAGGGGACTTAAGTGTTAACATGGGTAAAAATGGTAAAACTGGAAGAAGCTGTCTGATTTGAACCTGTGTTTATCATGGACTGTCTGTAATGAACACTGAATGAACTTTTTAAACAGAAGCTAGTGATGTAGCCTCACAGCTATGTGGATGCAGAAAGTAGCAGGACTTACATAATGCAGTGTACTAAAGTGCAATAATAGTGTTGATGCTAATGCTATTTGTTGATGTGGTTATTCCCTGTAGGTGATGTCTCCTGCCCTGGTGCCCAAGTCCCGTCCTGGCAGAAAGAGGAAATCTGAACAGGAACTTCCAGCCCCATCACAGACCGCCCCCAAGAAAAGGGGCCGGAAACCAGCCTCAGCCTCAGCAGTAGCCTCTGTTGCCACTGCATCCACCTCTTCGGCATCAACCTCTGGTAGTTCAGCAGCGGGGAGCTATGCTGCAGCTGCCATTTTAGCTGCCGAGGCCAAACGGAGAGCAGCCAAGGAGTCTTCCACCAAACCTGTCGTCATGGAAACGGCCCTGCCAATCAAAAAGCGCAAAACAAGAGAGACTGTGGAAGAGACAGAGACTGTTCAGACTCCAGTGGCCACGACCGTGGAGACTGAGAGAAGAGTCACTGAGGGGGAGGGAGGTAAAGGTGAGGGAGCTGCGACCTCAGAGCCTCAGCCCGCCCCCTCAGAGCAGAGCCAGTCGCAATCGCAGAAGCAGCCAACTGCTTCAGATGAAAGCCAATCACACGGACACAAGACGCATAAAGGGAGGAAGCACAAGGAGAAGACAGGAGTTGCAACGGGGGATGGAGGAAGAGGAGAGGAGGTAGATGAAGATGTAGGAGATAGGGGTGGAGAGGGAGGAGGGAGGAGTAGCAGCAGCAGCAGTAGCATCAGCCAATCAAAAAGCCACAAAAGGAAGGAGCGGCCGCCTCACAAACACCACCACCATCATCACCACCACCATCATCATCATCACCGCCACCAACACTCCTCTGCCTCCACACTGGATCAGCCTCCTCCTCCACCACCTCCTCCTCCTGCACCCTCCAGTCAGTCCAGGCCTGAAGTCGAGCCCCAGACTGGGCCTCAGGTCAGCCCCCAACACTCCCACCAGTCCCAACAGGCTTCTCCCAGACCACAGTCCAAGTCTGAACCTCGGCATCCTCCCCCTCAGCCACGCCACCAGACCCAACCCCGGTCTCAGCAGCATCCCCAAACCCAGTCTCCCAGTCAGCCCCAAGTCCAGCCTCGATACCCTGCACCCCAACCCTCTCCTACCAGGCAAGTCCTGCCCCAACCCCGGCCGCCACAGCCCCCATCCCAAACCCACAGTCAGCCCCAGACCTCTCCTCAAAAACCTCAGTCACAACCGGTCCATTCCCCAGCCCAGCACCGCACCCAGCTCCAGGCGCAGCACGCTCCACCTTCATCACACCCTCCTCAGTCCACATCCATCCTGCACCTCCATCCGCCCCAAACCAGGCATCCACATCCTCAGACTCAGTCCCCTACAGCACTCCAACCTCACACCCAGCCCAGGCACCCGTCTCAACCTCAGACTCAGCTGAAATCACAACCCCAGACCCGGCAGCCTCAACTCCAGCCCCAAGCCAGGACCCCAGTTCAACTTCAGACACAATCCCAGTCCAGGATACCGGCCCACTCTCAGCCTCAACTGCAGCCTAGAACCCCTTCCCAAATTCAACCTCAACCCCAGTCCAGGACCCCTGTCCAAATTCAACCTCAACCCCAGTCAAGGACCCTCGCCCAGCCTCAACCCCAGTCCAGGGCCCCAGCCCAGCCTCAAACCCAATCCAGGACCCCAGCTCAGCCTCAACCCCAGTCCAGGACCCCAGCTCAGCCTCAACCCCAGTCCAGGACCCCAGCCCAAATTCAACCTCACCTGCAACCCAGACATCAAGCGCAGCCCCAACAGCAGACGAGGCACCCATCGCAACAACAACACCAGACTCAATACAGACCACAACCCAGACAATCTCTCTCCCAGCCTAGGCCACCCCAGTCCCAGTCCCAAGCACAACCACACTTTCAGCGGATTCAAACACAGCCACGCCTCCAACCACAGCCCCACCCTCAGCTCACCAGGCCCCATGTGCAGCACCTTTCATCCCACCGACCATCTCCCAGCCTCTCCAGGACCAACCTGGCCCCTGCTCAGCAGAACCAGAGCGAACAGCCCCAGGATCTAAGCACCACGCGGCCAGGCCGAGGGAGCCTGCTGCCGAGCCGGGAGGTCCACGTTGAGGGCGTCAGGACCGAGGCGAGAGGGGAGGGGGTCATGGCATCAGAAAGCAGAGAGATTTTAGGAGGTGAAAGAGGGTCAAACAGCACCTCAAGGCCTCCCAGCTCCGTGCCTCCCGGACCCCCAGGAGCAGCTGGGGCTGGGGTGGGTCTTGGTGCAGATGGTAGGGCTAGGCTCCGGGCGGAGCCAGAGGCAGCAGGTGAGGGCAGGGAGCTCAGAGACATCGTCCCCCAGTCGGCTGTCCCTTGCCCGAGCCGAGAAGAGACCGTAGAGTCACGGACGGTCGTCAGCGAGAGAGTGAGTTGATTGGTCGGTCTGATCACCTGGCGGACTGATCAGCAGACTGACGGACTGAGTCAGCACCCGGTGGAGGAGGAGGAGTGTGACTGGCTGTTTTTACACTGTTTTCAGATAGAAGGAGGGCGTCACACAGAACTGGTAGGACTGATTCTGTCTGGAGACTCTGTAAAGTTCTGGATCTGAGAACCACTCGGGCGCTGAGGGACAGCCGGAGAGGAGGACAGATGGACAGATGGATGGGCGGATAGTGTCTTTTTATAGGAAAAACAAAAAGGAAAAACAGATAAACAAGTGTGTGTGTATATATAATCAAAAGGCAGCTGTTGTGTCCCGCTAGTCTCCGTGGGGAGGGGGGGGGGGAGTAGTTTGGAACTAAAAACCAACGCTTAACAACAACAACAACGACAACAACAACAACAACAACAACAACATTACTCTGAACGAATCGTTGCTTCCGGAATATAACCTCTCTCTTTTTTTTTATTTCGTATTTTGATAGTTTCTTGTTTTGTCTCTGTTATACAGCTTTAAACTCTGATATTATTGACTGACGGTCCCTTACTCATCGTTGTGCTGCTGACTGACAGTCTCTTATTTAAAGTCCTGCTCTCACTCAAACTCCTCGTATTGACTGACAGTCCCTTACTGAAACTAGTCCTCGACTGAAAGCCTCAGAGGTGATGTGGGGCGGCGGTTTGCACCTTTAACTGGTTTCTTAGAAATCTCACCTTCTTTTCCTCCCCATTTTCCATTACGCCCACAAAGAGGGGGGTCACTAATGTTTTCCATTCACTTCCAGACTGCCCCTACAGGTAGCGACTCTGATGTACGAGTACAACTCGGCACAGACCTCATTCTGTCTTTGAAACCCATCAAACAACTTGAGGAGTTCTTGATTCCTGTTATCAGACACTGAAACAGTCAAGTCAGTAGTTTGATAAGAAAAACTTGAGCACTCCTCAGTCCTGTATTTCAAACGCAGCAAGTTGTTCTTCCAGGTTAGAGATTCTTCCATGCTTCATTCAGTCTGTTTGCTTTGGTAGTCTTTTTGTTTCCCAAGGAAGCGCTTTTAATATCAAACCAAACCCACTTTTACGGTAGCTTTATTTTAGTTTGTAGTCTTAATGAAAGAGTGGGAAATGGAGTCATTTTTATTGTGTCTTCTTCGTGTTGAATGTCTGGAACAGTTTGCACTCCTCCAGTTTGTACAATCAACCGCCTGCATGTCGCTCGGAGACCCTGCAGGCCTTCAACCGGAGCAACACGTACGCAGAGGTCGACCGCGTCAGGGTTTACCGTCGGCCATGTTGTGAGGGAAGACGTGAAACCCTGAACGAGGTCTGAATCAGCTTCATGTGGAGTCAGATGTGCTGGAGATGGAACCTAGTCAGTGAATCTGTAAGTCCAGATCTGAGAGCATGAAGGGACGTTCCTCAGAACAGAGAGTCAGTGGTAACTGAGAGCAAGACTCAGTAACTGTCCACTCTCAGTTAGTGAACATGGACATATGGAGCTGGTGTCACCTGAGAAGAAACCAGTCGTCAAGGTTCAACAAAATTGCCTTCGCTATCTAAAGAAAGAAAAAGGCAGAAGAAGGCATACTTTGTTAATCCCCTGGGGGAAATTATATTTTTCACTCGTAATTTTTTATACACATACAGACCTGAAATACACACACATGCACAAACAGGACCTATAGATGTGCATCAGAGAGCTGTCAGAGTGAGATGGTTGCACACATACATATACAAACATACAGTCAGGCACCCCATGCAGTCGGGGGTTTGGTGCCTTGTTCAAGGGCGCCTCAGCAGTGCCCAGGAGTTGAACTGGCTACCTGTCCACACGTGATTTGATCCATGCTGGACTTGAGTCCTTGGAGCGCAGATGAATGCTGCCATCATAAGAAGTTTACAAGTTTCTACTTTTACACTTACTTTTTATGTAATATTACCTTAGACAACAATGTCTAGGACGTTTGGAAGAACCTGTGCAGTTCGGCCGCTCCAAACTGAATGTAAAATCCATAAAACTTTACTTGATGAAGAGAGCTGCTGTCTGAGAGCAGAGACTACAGAGATTCACTGAGTGTACAGAGAACCACCATGTGTCAGAGTGGATCACATATATTAACAGAAAGGAACTTTGTTCCTGAAAAGCTTCAATACCTGATGAAAAATGTGTATTCATATATATTTTTAATATATGATACACAGAACTTTGTCACTTGAACATGGTGGAGGTGGTCTGTTTTTCCTCTTCTTCATTATCTATTTCTGGCTGTTGTCACAACCAACTTCTAACTACTGTGTAACATTTTAAGAACGTTAATATCTCCATCCTAAATGGAACCTTCATCGGTTTCTGAGGGCTGCTGTTTAACATCGTCAGTGTCCGTGATGTGACTGTCAGCAGGCAAGAAAACCCCCAACCCGCCACATCTCACGAGAATGAACATTTTGAATGAAACCGTGAAAAATTTCACGAGAGTCTTGCAAATTTGGGGTTCTGCGAGTGATGGACATGACATGTCACCGCAGCACTGGTGGCGCTGGTTGATGGTGGAACACACAAAGTGGTCATGGGTTCGTCTATATAAAAATTTCTCGGTGATGGAGTGAAAATTTACTTACTGAGCACATAAAACTTTCGATCTTGTGTGTTTGTTTCCATGTTGTGCAGCTCAGTAGTTTAGTGATAAGTTAGCTGTCCTGTCAGACCGTTTTACAGACATCTCGTCTGTGGGAAAATGGTTTTAGGGAAGTTTTTTGGATTGGAGAGGCCTTATCAAATCTATCAATACATCCATGAGTTGAATCCCGATTGACTCATCTGTTTGGATGAGGTGTTCAGCTTGTTTTGGTTTGTTCTAAAAAATAAAGGGGACCAAAATGCATCAGTAAAAGTAATGTGAAGATGTTCTCTTCTCTCATTGGTTACATGTAAGAATGTAAGCACAGGAAGAAGTAGATCCTTTCTGTCTCATTATTGAGAACCTCGACTGACCTTCATCTATTCTCTGCCTTCCTTCTAGCAACAGTTGATTTTGCTCAGCAATATCCCAGCATGCAAAGAGCCTGTTTGGTTCAAACCTGCAGAGAAACCTTGCGGTCGGGTCAGATCCAGGTTGGATCATGTTCCCATGACAACCCCAGAACTGGTTTGAGACCAGACCCAGACCTGTTCCTCTAAAGAGTCTCAGTGGTGTTTTGGTTTGTCAAACCAATCAGCCGGTCTGAAAACATCCTGAGAGATTTCAGACAGAACATCTGAAGAACCAGAGCCTGAGACTTGAAATTCATTTCTTTCCACTCAGTTAGTAACAAACGCAGAACAACCTGTTTGTTCTCCGGCAGGAATGTTCTCAGCTCTTAAACTGTCTGCACCTTCTTACTATGAACGACCCAGAGAACCTGACGGATCTGTGAGCTCATGTTTCATTTGCTTTGACAGATACGTTTGACTCCTCCCACTGAGCCGGGTTTACACCTGTCCTGAATTTCTTTGGGCCAATCACAGCCATTTATTTAATATGATTGATTCGATGACTGACAGAGGAGCGTCAGTGGTCCAGATTTGAAAAATCGATGTTTTGAGCTCGATGCCTCGGGTTCCTGAAACTTAGATCAAACTATCAGTGCTGATCAAACATGGATCAATAATCAGTCCCTCCAGAAAAGTTGTGATGTTGCAAGTCAGGCAAATTCAACCAATCCCTGTGAATTCTGTGCAGCCTTGCAATTTTGTTCGAACTCTGCAGCTTCTCTGCAAATTTGACCAATTATAGATGTTTCCACTTGTCCAGGGTGAACCCCGCCTCTCGCCCAATGTCAGCTGGGATAGGCTCCACCCCCCCGCGACCCTTCCAGAATAAGCGGTTACAGAAAATGGATGGATGGATAGTTGTTTCCTGCGACTTTTATCAATCACAGCAGTCCCCCGTGCAAACATCACACATGAACGTCTCAATAAACCGACTCAGTGTTTGGTTTTATTCTTCACCATTTCTTTGCATTTTTAAAAATGTTGTCACCAGTAATGAAAAGACCACATTTGTCAGTGTTATTGATATTAATCATCACCCTATGCACTTTTAGATTTTATAATATTTTTGCTGTTCTGACTGAGTTTTAGCTCCAAAGAGATTTTGCTTCTTTGTGGAATACCTGCCAGGTGCGTTCATCTGGACTTTTTGTGTTCCTGAGCCTTTTTGGTAAAGTTACTGAGAACACTCAGAACAGAGAGCAGTTTTATTCTCCCTGGAACGAGTTGTCTTTGATTTGAATGAACTGTACGGAAAAAGCACCTTTCTTTTGCAGTTTTTACTTTCAGTTGTAAAAAATGCCTAAAAACATGACAACATGCATTGCAGTTTTTTTTAGAAACACTCCTGTGACTTCAGGCATGTTTGACTGCAACGATCCCAAAAATGGCAAAATCCTGGAGGGACTGAATTATTCTGTTTCAAATGTTTTCACAAACATATTTTGGTGACTGTTTAGTTGTTGTATGAGAACGTTTGTCATCAGGTCACGTTTTTTTTCCTGCTTGAAAACAGACTAAACGCTGCCCGACGTGGACGTGTCACTCACTCTGACATGTTTCTTTGATCTGAATGGTCGAAATTCCTCTGCACGTGTTGGAAGTCAGAAATGAAATGAGAGATTGTGAATCAGTCTGTCGACACGACCCTGACTACGAACAGCAACAGAGAAACTTCTTCTTCTGCCTCTAATTCAGAACTCACTCAGAGGCTCCACCTGGTGGCAGAAATCAGGCAGCACATCCACAAGCATCAGGACTGAACGAACATCACAGATCAGAAAAAAAAAATCAAATTAACCCGTTAAACAAAGTAAATAAATTAAAAATATGAAATTGTAAAACAGTTCAAAACAGTAAATAGAAAGGAATAAACATGACGAGCCTCATCACACTAAAAACATCCAGAATGTTGCCATGGTTACTGAATTAATGACCCAGAATCAGAAAAAGAAAAGGTCGTGTAACATATAACAGTTTAATCTGCAGCTGTCTGCTGGTGAAATGCATCTTGGGAGTTGTTGTTTTATGTCCTCGGACTTTCTACTGTGACACAGTTATCGATCTGCTGATTGAACAGTCTCGTATTGATCACAGACAGGAAGTAGTTGTTACAACTTGTCACATTTCAGTCTTCTATTAGGTCCTCGCTCCACAAACATCCAATCAGGACTCTGATCTGCCCCCTGACTCTCCGTGAGCTCTCAGATCTGAACCTTACAGATTCTCTCAGCTGATCTGATGTCCACACACCTGCGGGGTCACATGACCGTTCTGGGGCGTCTCCCGTACGTTAGCAGTGACGTTTTCACCTTCAACCATAAAAAAATAATAATCTAATAAGTGAATGTCTTCATCCCGGATTAATAAATGTGCCTCGTTCTTCACAGTCCTCGTCCTCTCAGCTGATGTTATATCATGGTGACCTCACGCAGGTGAAGCGTCTCTCGCCTCTGCGTACCTGTGGCTCCGCCTGCCGCCCAGTAAACCTGTTAGCATGCTGTCTGACGGTCACGCAGCTGCAGAATCAAACCCAGTCCCTCTGTGAACGGACTCAGTCACCAGGACTCGACCCGGCCGGCACAAACTACAGTAACCAGCCACCATATTGCATGTTCCAGAGTTTAGTGCCTATAATAATATTGTGCGTCTTGCCAGGAGCCACCATGTCAGCCAAGCCATGTTGTGTTTCTAGACTTAGTAGTGATGTGTGTGGTGACTTCATAGTTGCTAATATTGAGGATGAATATTCTGCTTTTACTCTGGTTGGATTCAGTGAAACTCCAATACACTGTCGCTGTAGACAAAACTAGTTTTTACCTGTTTTCTTATTTTTTCTTTCTAACTAAAAGCGTTTGTTGTCCCCTGATCTGCTGTGGTCGTCTCACTGATTAACACACACACACACACACACACACACACACACACACACACACACACACACACACTCAGAGGATGAAGAGCACACACCTGCTCTCCATCATCATCATCATCATCAAACATCTTCAGTCAGCTGCTGCACTAAAACTGTCAGAATCAAACATAAATAAATGAATGTGTCATTAAATGCACCAAAAAGAAGATTAAACACAACTTTAGGCATTCATTCATTTAAAATGTGAAATAAAGTGGTATTTATTGATTTATCAATCTTTGTATTAATTCCTCTATTTATTGACTTTACTATTTAATGAATTTAATTGTATTTATTAATTTGAGTGACAGCACACTCATATTTGTAATGAAGAAGAAATGTGGAAAAGTAAAAAGAGAATGTATATAATATATATGTATGTAAAGAAAATGCATAAATAAATACGTCAGGGGAAATGAATGTCATTGAAAACTATTACATAAATAAATACATTAAAAAATAAAATGTAAAGTTTAAATGGTAACATAAATAACAGGGAAAATGAATACAAATAAATACAGGAGGAAATTTAAATATCAAATTATATCACATTTTTACAATGAATACATACATGAATTTATTTATGTATCAGAGCTTTGGTGTGTTTAAAGGCATATTATTTTGTACTGAGTCATTTTCTTGTATTTATGTTTGATTCAGTCAGTTTGTGTCACATGACTCATCACATGATGCTAAATTAATAATTACGTTATGTTGAATCACAGTTAAACACACTGATGGAGAGTTCTACCACTGGTCGTTCTGGTGGAACGTGGACATGATGGAGAGGCCTCAGGTCACATGACTCCATCTGAAAAGAAACTTCTTTTGTTTCTTCTCTTCCACTCTTGTGTCTGTGTGCTAAACATGAAGCTACAGCTAGCAGAAGGTTTGCTTAGCATACAGACAGGAGCAGAGGGAACAGCTAGCTTAGCATTAAGACAAAAAATGTGAAAACAGCTAGCTTAGCTTAGCACAGGTGGAAGCAGTTAGCTTGTCTCAGTGATGAACATGTCCTATCTGGTTTGTTTTATCAAAAACTGAAAACTTCTCATGATTGTTTCTCAGGATGTCATGTGTGTTGCTAGGCAACAGACAGATCCTCTCATCTGTCAGCAAGACAAAAACTCAAAATGTTGAACTATTCCTTTAGAGCTGAAACATGGCGTCATCGTCGCCATGTTTGGTCTCCAGTGGTTCACTGCTGCCTCCTGCTGGTTGTTCCTGTCTCTGCTCTGAACAAACACTTCAAACACAAATATGTTTTTCTTCTAAACAAACGAGTCAAATATGAACACAGCTGATCTGTGATTCATGTGTTTCATAACTTAATATTTCTTCATTGATTTATTGATTTTTTTCCTTCTGTTTTTTAATATTTGTAGTTTTTATAAAGTCGTTCTTCTGTGGAACAATTTAAAATACTAAACTACTTATATTAAATTATTTCAGTCTGACTGAAGCTAGAAGTTTTAAATCTGATTAAAAATCCAAACAAAGTCTCGTGACGTCCTGGTGACCTCTGGGTGACCTGTGACCAGGTGAAAATACGGCTCTGTGATTGGCTGACAGGCAGAGAGGTGAAGATGGCGACTCAGGTGTTTGCGGTGCTGCTGCTGCTCAGTGCGTCCTCGGATCCAAGTGTGTCTTCTGGTTTCGGTCCGGATTCGGAGTCTGAGCGCGGTAGGCTCGAGCTGCGGCGCGTGCGCACTCTCGCGGCTCATCCCAGGTACGGAGAGTGTTGGTCGCGAGCTCTGGAGCACCTGGACACGCGCTGCAGGGAGATGACGTCAGAGAGCCAGAGCCGGATCGCACTGAGATTCACGCTGTGTCACCTGAGCAGGTAAGAGACGCTCAGAGAGACAGGTGGACAGATAGACAGACAGGTGGACAGACAGGTGGACAGATAGACAGACAGGTGGACAGACAGAAACAGACAGGTGGACAGACATAGACAGACAGTTGGACAGACAGAAACAGACAGGTGGACAGACAGAAACAGACAGGTGGACAGAGAGACAGACAGGTGGACAGACAGAGACAGACAGGTGGACAGATAGAGACAGACAAGTGGACAGAGAGACAGACAGGTGGACAGATAGAGACAGACAGGTGGACAGATAGAGACAGCGGGTGGTACCTGCAGGAGAACAAACATTAAACATCATCTGGTCTCATCAATAACTGATCAAAGAAAACAAAATCAAAATATTAAAAATGAACAAAACATTAAAATCCAGTTTGATCAGTCAGGAGGAGACGAGAGGAACAGGAAGTTTATTTGTCAAATATTTTTAAATTCTGTCCTTTACTGTGTTTCAGGAGACAAAAATAATTTTAATCAGAGATAAATCTTTAAATAAAATACAAACCAGCATCAGACTGAAGTTAAATCTGTGGACAAACAGGCGAAGACACTTTTCATCAGAGACGATGAATTCAAGACAAACTGAAGTAAACAGATCAAAGAAACAAATGAAATCAACTGATGATGATTTGATTTTGAACAAACATCATATTTAATAAAACTCTTCATCTGTTCTGTTTGAGGAGTAATCGAGTATAAAGTACCATTACATTTATATACTCAAGTACAAATATGTGCTTATAATAATGCATCACAAAAATGTATCTAATATTTATTAATGTAACACAAGCTGTATCCTGATTACTGTTTTAGTACTCTGATTACTTTTTTTTCTGAAAACATCTTAAGTACTTTGAATTGAATGGACTTTGACTTTTAATGGAGTATTTTAGAGTGAAGTATTACTGTAGTATCAGAGTATCTCAAGTATCAGATTACTTCTCCCTCTGTGTACTCCAGTAAGAACTCCAGTCAGAGCTTCTTCTTCTGTGGTCTGTAAACATACAAACTCGACAGCTGATATTATTGTTTCTGCTGCTGTTTGTTTGTTTGTTTCCTGGTAGAATTAGTTGTTTGATATGTGTTTGTTTATGTTTCCATGGCAACGCCTCCGTTTGAGGAGAAAGCGTGTCAGGTAAAGCTGATCTGCTCTGGACTGTCACTGATCAATCAGCTGTTTTATCACTATTGATCTTTGCTGCCATCTGCTGGATTCAGACATTAAAACACAGTTTATCTCAGTTTCAGATCAGAAATTTAAACAAACTGACCTGAAAAATCCTTTTTTATTTTTATTTAGTTTAAAAACAGTCAAATCTGAAATAGAAGTCTCAGAACGATCCAAATGAAAACATCCTGGTTAATATTCTGTGTTTTTATCTTTTTCACTGACACATAAAACTATTAATAATCAATAAAATAAAATTATTTATTATTGATCTGTCAGCTGTTTACAACCATCTTGTCATCAGCTTTATTAATGATTATAATTTCTGTTTCTCTAAAAATAAATAACTGAACTCTGTCAGCTCAGGAAGGGATTTCCCATCATGCCCTGAGGGCTCTGAGGTCAGCATGTGTACAGGTGAGATGGATGCTGTGGCCTTCAACACCTACACAGAGTTCTTCACCCACACCCACTCCATCTGTCACCACCTGCAGGCTGAGGCCTGGCAGAGCCGGGCGGAGGACACCATGCACAGGTGAGACACCTGGACAGGTAACACACACACACACGCACACACACACACACACAGGTAACACGCCTGGACAGGTGACAGAAGAATCATGTGAATACGTATTTTTGTCAACAGACCCAACACCTTGATTGGGTTGAGTTATTGTACTCTGTGTGTGTGTGTGTGTGTGTGTGTGTGTGTGTGTGTGTGTGTGTGTGTGTGTGTGTGTGTGTGTGTGTGTGTGTCAGGTTAACAGAGAGTTCAGCAGGTGTCGCTGAGCAGCTTCAGTCCACCAGGCGGATGGCGGAGGACCTAATTGAAGTTCAAAGTGCTGCCTTACAGGCCCAACAGGAGATCCTGAACAATGGAGAGGAGCTGAGAGTCAACCTGAGAGACTCTACCCAGGGTAAAATCTCAAGACAGAACTCAGGGTAATAAACTCCCAGACAAACACCTGAGGTTCTCTAACCTGGGTAAGAGAACACAGAGAACAACAGCCTGAGAGACAAAACACAGGGTAGAATTATACGTCAACCTTTAACACTGTGTCAGGTGATTTTCTGCCCTCTAGAGGACAAAATTATTCAGTGCAGCTTCAACCATCACTGTATCCACTAATAATGGAACCTGTCTGTCTGTCTGTCTGTCTGTCTCTGTCAGGTCTGCAGACGGTCTTCTCGGAGCTCAGCAGTGTCTCCAGGGAGCAGCAGGTGGCGCTGTCTGAGCTCTTTAACAGAGTTTCCTTCCTGCAGAGTTTCCTGCTGATGGAGGCTCACAGTCTGAGCTCCTGCTGCTACAACGCTGCTGCGCTCTGCACCTCCTTCCTCCTCACCTCCACCCAACGCTCCTCCAGAGCCAGGTAACTCCTCCCCCTCACCTCCACCTACAGCAGATAACTCCTGTGGGCGGAGCTGTTGTTGAGACTGAACTGTCAATCAGTGAGTTGCTTTATTCAGTTCTGTGTGTGTGTGTGTGTGTGTGTGTGTGTGTGTGTGT
>CM034600.1:41048544-41053430 GCA_020091685.1 Lutjanus erythropterus | reverse complement strand
AGAGGGGGAGAGAGAGGGGGGGAGTGGGGGAGGAGAGGGAGGGAGGGAGAGAGAGAGAGAAAGAGAGAGAGAAAGAGAGAGAGAGAGGGGGGGAGACTCTTTAGTTGAGATATTTTACTTTTCTTCTTAAGATTACTGAAAGTTTTGAGTAAATTCATTTTTAAAAATATTGTCAAATTAAAACTTCAGGTACTAAAAAAGACAAATTTTGTTGTTTTTTTAAAAAATTTTCTAAAACTCAAAGATTCAAGTTTATCTAAAGAAGAAAATTCGTTGTTGGGTTTAAGGTGCGCCGGGAAGCTTCGTGGAAATGGTCGAGGTGTCATTGACGATGTTGTGAGTTTTTATTTCCATATAACCAGCAGGTCTTTCGGCTCCAACAAGACTGAAGTATACAAACTCGTTGTATCAGTTTCACAGCGTGACAGATTTCACCATTTCATGGCTGTTCTGGGTCTTTCTGTTATAACACATGGTCTTCATCTGCAGATGATGTTTTCTCAGTTGTCATGGAAACATGAAAAGACTTCGGGCAGTTTTTATTTTTGAAAACTAAACATTATGTTGTTTGTTTTGTTTGTTTTTTATGAAAATCATGAAAATTATTTTGATGGTCAGTGGGCGTGGCCTTGACACCATATGATCTCTGACTCCTCCCTCCCCCCCTCAGGTCCCTCCTCCTCCTCCAGTCCTAGCTTGCTGACTAAGAGTCTCTCTCTGGAGCCGTCCTGCTCACCGTGCGGCCACCAGGGGGCGCTGGACGCCGACACTCCCCAGCAGCTGAGCTCCGACCCAGGGCCCAGTTCTTCCTCCTCGGGCCCCGCCTCTTTGGAGGGAGGGGCGGCGCTAACAGAGCGCCGTGGCTCCACTAACGGGCTGCTCCTGGTGAACGACACGGGGCCGCCAGAGCTGCCACCTGCCACGACGACACCACCGAGCAAGAGCAGACCGCCGCTGCCCGGCCCCAAACCTCAGGGTAACAAACTTTATTTAAACATTTAAATTTTTATATATCATTAACGTGTTAATGAACTCATGATCCCGCCTCCACAGTGCCCCCAAAACCTCCCCACCTCCAGCAACAGGTGGGGGTGTCAAGACCACGCCCCCGGGCTCCAGACAAGCCCCTCCCACCTCCCCCGCCCTGCAGACCCCTCCCAGCGGACCCCAGGGGGGGCCGGACTCCGCCTATCCACGGCGATGGCACAGCCTCTCCCACATGTGTCCTGACTCTCATCGAGAAGTTCGAGCGGTGAGTTCTGATTGGTCAAAGCAGGAGTGATGTCATCATTACAGATGTTGTAGAGGTTTTAATGTGTGTGTGTGCGTGTGTGTGTGTGTGTGTGCGTGTGTGTGCGTGTGTGTGTGTACAGCGAGCAGATCATGGTGGTCCCTGACATCACTGGCAGTGCTCTGTGTCCACGCCTCCCTGACCCCGCCTCCTCCCTCTCTTCCCGACCTTCATCACCACCGTCATCATCATCACCTGCTCCTCCCCCACCTGATGAGGAGCTGCCCTCTGAGGTCAGGGCTCATGACGACATCACAGCGGGGGGTGAAGTGGAGGAGGGAGACGCCGACCTGCACGATGACGATGATGATGATGATGATGATGATGAAGAGCTGGTGGCGGCCTGTCGTGATGACCTCCATCAGAAGCGTCTCTCCATGGAGTCAGGTTACAGTGCCTCAGAGAGACACCTGGAGGATGATGTGGTTGCCGTGGAGATGAGGGAACAGCAGCAACAACAGCAGCCGCTTCTGCTCGACCAATCAGAGTTGCCGTCGGAGCGTCTGTCTCTCCCCTCCTCGCAGACAGACGGGAAGCTGGCCAACCGGGACAGCGGCATCGACAGCATCAGCTCCCCGTCACACAGCGAGGAGCTCTGCTTCGCCGGGGTGGACGATGGGGGCGTGGCTTACCCCTGCAGCCCTGCCCTCCTGCCCCGCCTCTCCAGCTCGTCCTCGTATGCTGGGGAGGGTGGAGATGGGGAGGACGGGGAGGGGGAGGCGAGGGGCGGAGCCAGGAGGAGGAGGGAGTTCTCCGAGGAGGGAGACAGCGACCTGGAGGAGGAGGAGGAGGCGGAGCTAACGCTGGTGCTGCCGCCACCCAAGACAGACAGACAGGACTCTACTGAGGTGAGATGGAAAACACAGACTGAACGTTCAGACCACAGCGCCACCTGCAGGCTGGAGGTCTGGTTTTTAAAATAATTAAATATGACTCAAAATGATTAATCGTTAAATTAACGTGTCAAAATCATCAATCAGTGATTGCAAACACGTGTAACGTCCAGACGTACGGGTTCTATTTATGGAACTACTTTCAAGTCTTAATTATTTTCGTCATCTGTCAGTCTGTTGATCATTTTCTCCACCAATCGATTAGTTGTTTGGTCCATAAAATGTCATATAATAATGAGAATCAATCAGTTGATCCTGTCACAGTCTTCACATTTTTCAACGAGTGATCAATATGTTAATAATTTTTCCACTAATCGATTAGGAGTAAAGAAATCAAAGAATATTCACATTTTAAGAAGCTGAAATTAGAGAATTTAGACTTTTTAACTTAAAAAAATGACTCAAAACAAGTCATTGATTAATTGATCCTGTCACAATTTTGTCAGTTGAAGAATTAATTAAGAATTAATGGTGAAGTCGTTAATTCAGTCACGTTTCCATGTGTGCAGTGATGTTTCACCCATCAAAGGGAGGTTATCCTTCAAAAATGTCCAGTTCTGGTACCGAAACCTCAGCTTCATTACTGGCTCTTCAACAAAACTTTTTCAATATTGAATCATTTTTAACAAAAGTAAAAATGACTGCTGTCAGACGTCTAATGCTGTCTGTCTGCCTGTCTCTCTCTCTGTGTGTCCAGCTGTCTGTCCAGCAGAGAGTTTTCAACATCGCCAATGAGCTGCTGCACACAGAGACTGCCTACGTCTCCAAGCTCCACCTCCTAGACCAGGTGAGACACCTGCTGTCAACCATTCAACTGCACATTGAGCTGATTCTGTCTCTGTTACCATGGAAACCTGACTGTTTCCGTCTCCTCCTGCAGGTGTTCTGCGCGCGGCTCCTGGAGGAGGCTCGTTCCCGCTCCTCCTTCCCCTGCGACGTGGTTCAGGGAATCTTCTCCAACATCTGCTCCATCTACTGTTTCCACCAACAGTTCCTGCTGCCGGCGCTGCAGAAACGCATGGAGGAATGGTGAGGACGCTCCTCCTCCTCTCTTCTTCTCCTCCTCCTCCTCAGTAGGTGCTCTGACCTCACTCCCCTTCTCTCCCTGCAGGGACTCTAACCCGAGGATCGGGGACATCCTGCAGAAGCTCGCTCCCTTCCTAAAGATGTACGGCGAGTACGTGAAGAACTTCGACCGAGCGATGGAGCTCGTCAACACCTGGATGGAGAGATCGGCTCAGTTCAAGGCCATCATCCAGGAGATCCAGGTCCTCTGATACTGGGTTAAAGGGACAGTTCAGACTATTTGAAGTGTTGTTGTGTAAATCATTATCAGTACGCTATATTTAGAATATTTTCTCCTCTTTATCTTTCTGTCAGACAGACTTTTCTGACAGGACACCAAACCAACCAAACTCCATTCATAAAATCAGTGATTTTAGTTCAGAGAACACAGTTGATCTGCCGCTGCCTGCATCTGTTAGTTTGTTTGTGTTGTTGTGTGACTTCAGTGTTTTAAAGGGTTAATTCACATTCACTGAAGTCACAATAACAATATAATGTGGTTTCCTGTCAGAAAAGTCTGTCTGACAGAAAGGTAAAGAGGAGAAAATATTCTAAATATAGTGTACAATATACTGTACTGATTGTGTGTGTGTGTGTGTGTGTGTGTGTGTGTGTGTGTGTGTGTGTGTGTGCAGAGGGAGGAGCGCTGTGGGAACCTGACTCTGCAGCATCACATGTTGGAGCCAGTTCAGAGGATTCCTCGCTACGAGCTGCTGCTCAAAGATTATCTGCACCGCCTGCCTGAGGATGCTCCGGACTACAGGGACGCCCAGAGTACGGCACACACACACACACACACACACACACACACACACACACACACACACACACACACACACACACACTCATGCATCAGTGTCTGTGCTGACATTAGGACCCGCCCACAGTGAGCTCTCAGTGTTGATGTTCTGCAGAGTGAACTCATCCTACAGACGACAGCAGAAGAAGAGCAGCTGATATTCTTATTGATCAGTCTGACTCATCAGCTGGAGGCTGTGGATATAAACCTGTCAGTTCAGTCTGTGTCCTCCTCCTCTGGCTGTCTGTGTGCAACTGTCTCCAAAGTATCTTTATCAGAGGAGACAGACGTCCTCTGAGTCTTCACTGCAGTAGAGGTACAAATACTTGAGTAAAAGTAGAAGTACTGATTCAACTTGTTTATTGCAGTAAAAGTGAAAAGGTTCAGCCTCTGAAATGTCCTCAAAATCCATCCATTTTCTGTAACCGCTTATTCCTGAAGGGTCGTGGGGGGTGGAGCCTATCCCAGCTGACACTGGGTGAGAGGCGGGGTTCACCCTGGACACGTCTCCAGTTCATCACAGGACAGACACATAGAGACAGACGACCACTGACACTCACATTCACACCTACAGACAATTTAGAACCACCAGTTAACCTGCATACATGTTTGTGGACTGTGGGAGGAAGCCGGAGAACCCGGAGAGAACCCACACAGACACAGGGAGAACATGCAAACTCCACACAGAAAGACCCTGATCCAGGAAGCCGAGGATCGAACTCAGGACCTTCTGCTGTGAGGCGGCCGTGCTGACCACTGAACCACCGTGACGCCCGTCCTTAAAATATAAAAGTAAAAAGTCGTCCTCTGAAGGACATTTCTACTGACTGAAGACGAC
>CM034600.1:41031044-41043544 GCA_020091685.1 Lutjanus erythropterus | reverse complement strand
ACACGCACACATTCACACGCACACGCACACGCACACACACACACACACACACACACACACGCACGCATTTGACTAAAGACACTTGTAGTTGGGGACAGACAGTTAATTAGTGTGGTGATGCCAGGATTCTGTTAAGCTGTAGTGAAAACCAGTCCTCCCTGAAGACATGCTGTCGTCTGACTGAATGTGTGTGACTGTGTCTCTGTAGGACGGAGGAGGAGAAGAAAGACTGGATACAGGTAAACACCAGGAAACACCTCATTTCTGAATTACTGCCTAACAGACTGGCTGTTCTTTTTGCTGTTGAAATGTAAACTGAAGGGAAACATTCACCACTTTTCATGTGTTCATCCCATAAATCTGCTTTGTTATACATGTGTAGTATCAGTAAGATCTACTGCGTCTGTAGTATTCTGTCCAGGAAACATCTGCAGGACGTGTTGATCGTCTTTGACTAAAGAAACGACAGGTTCACTTGGTCTCAGTCATCTCTTGTTCCAGACTGATATTTATGTGTCAGTGCTGTTATTTCAGACACTGCTGTTTAACCACGTTTGCATTCATGTAGCGTTTATTTCTGAGGACGTGCATAACCATTTCTCCAAATGGATGTAAGATACACAAGGCGTCCATGATGCGTAGTGATACGTAGAGGTGCATATGCAAAAACACAGAGTTGAAAGCAAGTATTCTCCATCCTGAGAATCATCAGTCTGACATTTACTCTATTTTTATTGAGTAGAACGTGTCTGTGTGTGTCATCAGGCCATCCAGGCGACCATCCAAAGACACGAGCAGACAGTGGAGAGCTTCAGACATCTGAACTGTTCGCTGCGAGACGACGAGTCCACGCCACCTCACTCCCCGGTATCATGAACACTGATAACTGAACACAGATCAGCTCGTTTCAAGTGAAAACATCTGAAATCCCTCTGTTGAATCTCAAGAGGCGTTTCTCAAAGAGTTCTGTCCGACTGTAGAGAGGTGAGGGTGAATTCTAACTCCTGATGTTGGTCCCTCTGTCTGTCTGTCCCTCTGTCTGTCTGTCTGTCTGTCTGTCGGTCTCAGAGCTGTGTGGAACTGGGAAAGAGAGCTCCAACTCCGATCAGAGAGAAGGAAGTGACTCTGTGTATGAAGTGTCAGGAGCCATTCAACTCCATCACCAAGAGGAGACATCACTGTAAAGCCTGTGGACACGTACGTTCATCAGCACATATATCTATATGATCTGTAGTATATTACTGTGTGTCAACAACTAATGAAATAATGATAATAATAACAAGGCAAAAAGTTATTACAACTACTCATCAGTAGCGTCCTTAACGACCACCAACGTCTGTACCATCTTTAAAACAACTGACGTCTGCAACGTCCTTAATGAATACTGACATCTGTAATATTCTTAACAAAGACTGATGTTTCTGCACCATCAGCTGACTGACTGTCTGTTTTGATTCCAGGTGGTTTGTGGGAAATGTTCAGAGTTTCGTGCTCGTCTGTCATACGACAACAACCGAACCAACCGTGTTTGTGTCGACTGCTATGCCATGCTGATGGGAGTGTCGCCCTCGCCCGGTACAGTGACTAGCAGCACCCACAGGAGGCGCTCCATCCTGGAGGTAAGTGTGACATCATTGTGATGTCACAGTGATGTCAATATTTCTCTGTGTGGTTTTGGGCCTGTATATGACTGTGTGTTTGCTCCACCGACAGATTTATTAAATTGCTCATTTTCCAGCTTTAAGCCTGAAAAAACTCTGCATACAACTGATGCTCTCTTGATCTCCATCTCTTGTTGCCATAGAAACAGGCCTCCCTGGCAGCAGAGAATAGTGTGATTTGTAGTTTTCTTCACCACATGGAGAAAGGAGGGGGGCGGGGCTGGCAGAAGGCCTGGTTCGTCATCCCTGAAAACGAGCCACTGGTGCTCTACATCTATGGGGCTCCACAGGTACGTTATTGACATAAAATGTAGGAACAGTGATTCTGCCCCCTACAGACTGAACTGATCATTACAGCCACAACAGCACCATTTTAAAAGTTTCATAGGGACAAGGGCGAGTTTAAGTAGTTGTAACAATGTTGGACTAAATTGTCTCAAAGTAATTGCTTCTACAAAACAACCAATCAGAACACAACTAAAACCGAAAAATCACTAAAAGACTACAAACCAACCAATCAGAATACAGCAGGCAGGAAATGATGGCTTTGGTCTTTGACCGTGCTACATTACCCACGTTACACTGCGAGGATATTAATTGACCATGTTTCTTATGTTCTCAACAGGACGTGAAGGCGCAGCGCAGCGTGCCTCTGATCGGCTTTGAGGTCTCCCTTCCTGAGTCATGTGACCGCCTGGAGCGACGCCACGCCTTCAAGATTTCCCAGAGTCACCTGACCCTGTTCTTCAGTGCCGAGGGGGAGGAGCTACAGCGGCGATGGATGGATGTCCTTTCAAGGGCCGGCAGGGGGGAGGAGCTTCAGGTCCACCAGCCAATCGCAGAGAGTCTGGAGGAGGAAGGGGAGGAGGTAGCGGCTGCAGCAGAGGGGGAGACCACGTGATTCTATTGGACGAGGAAGGATGGCAATGATAAAGATCAATCCTTATTGGAAACCAGTACACAACCAGAACACACACTTGTAGCTGATGTTTAACACATACCAATACACACACACACACACACACACACACACACACACACACACACACACACACACACACACACACACACACACACTCTCTCTCTCTCTGAGCTCTCTGTGTATTTAACGTTGCGTGGTTCGTCTGCATGATTCCTCCCCACTGTCAACACAAGATGACCTCTCTCTCTCTCTCTGTCTTCACATTTGTTCTCACTTGTGCTGTAACAGGTGGGCGGGGCTTATTCTCCCGCTGTTAATTCTCACAGGAAGCATTCCTCCGAACAGGAAATGCATAACTGTGACATCACATTCAGAAAAATAACCCCAAATTTGGACATGAATTTATTAAAACTTGTGAATTTATCCATCAGTTCTACAAAGACCCGCCTCCAACAGCAGCCTGAAGCTCTCTGATTGGACGTTTCCTGGAATACAATTGACCGTTAAGCACATCCATCAAACTGTAACTTCTAGAACACTCAGTTACTGTGTGTTCGTTCATGTTTCCACCTTAAATCATCTTGTTCTCAGACATAAAGAACATTAAAGAACACGACAGACACAAGACCTCCTCCAGTGTTCTGTTTGTTCTCTGTTCCTGACACATTATCCTCACAGCAGATGTTTACTGCTCATGTGTGCCAGAATATTTAAAGCCCAGAAACACGTCTCACTTTCTGACACAGACCAATTAGAGACCCCGGCAGTGACACACTGGACCAGGTGGAGTCCAATCACAGTTTACGTCCATTGCCAGCGTTTCGAGTTGATGTAGGAAGGAGCAGATGTGAGATGTGGACGTGGCTCGGTTGATGCACAGACATGTCCACATGTTGGACCACAGTCAGATGTTTCAGACTGTATGTGGACAATCTCTGTGGACACCAGTGACAAAGAGCTGATTCAGTTGGTGGACAAATGTGAGGTCACGTCTCATCACAGGAACCTCCACCTGCTCCCTCACGTTAACCCTCGTTAAAAGATCAGATGTAAGCTGAGGTTCTGTATGTCCAGGTCTCTGATCTGAGGACGGTCTCCGATTGGAGGACAGTCTCTGATCTGAGGACGGCCTCTGATTGGAGGACGGTTTCTGATTTGAGGACAGTCTCTGATCTGAGGACAGTCTCTGATCTGAGGACGGTCTTTGATTGAAGGACATTGTCTGATCTGAGGATGGTCTGATTGGAGGACAGTCTCTGATCTGAGGACGGTCTCTGATTGGAGGACGGTTTCTGATCTGAGGATGATCTCCGATTGGGGGACAGGCTCTGATCTGAGGACGGTCTCTGATTGGAGGACGGTTTCTGATCTGAGGATGATCTCCGAGTGGGGGACAGGCTCTGATCTGAGGACAGTCTCTGATCTGAGGACGGTCTCCAATGGGAGGACGGTCTCTGATCTGAGGATGGTCTCCGATTGGGGGACAGGCTCTGATCTGAGGACAGTCTCTGATCTGAGGACGGTGGCCAATGGGAGGATGGTCTTTGATCTGAGGATGATTTCCGATTGGAGGATGGTCTCTGATCTGAGGACGGTTTCTGATTGGAGGACGGTCTCTGATCTGAGGACAGTCTCTGATCTGAGGACAGTCTCTGATCTGAGGATGGTCTCCGATTGAAGGACATTGTCTGATCTGAGGATGGTCTGATTGGAGGATGGTTTCTGATCTGAGGACAGTCTCTGCTGTCTTCATCTCCCAAAAAACATTTTTTGTCCAACTGACCGAAGACACGAGTGGATCAACAAGCACACATAAACACATGTTGGAGTCAAACTGAAAGCTGCTGACAAGATTAAAGACGAGATTCTTCGCTGTTTTTAAAAGATTTTAAAGTTTCCTGAAAGCAGGAAGTAGAAATGAACTATCAGACGAAAATCGCTGTGAGATTTTTAAAACACGAAAGAAGACGTGTTCTTTTTGGATGCACTTAAAAGACTTTAAAGTTTTTAATCCCAAATTTCCCCTGGAGAGAAAAACTTTTCTTTGTTCTCCACTTGTTTGATTTTTGAATTTTGACCTCCGAATCTGCCAATCAAATCACCCGTCTGGAGGTTGAACGCATCTCCCAACGTCCTGTGCTCTGAGGTCTCTCTGCCCCCTGCTGGTGATGTCAGGTACTGCAGGACTTTATAAATTCACTGAGGCACGTCATCATGGTCCTGCAGAGATCTCACTCAAACATGCAGGTTTTAATTCACTTAAAATAATATGATCTTCAGTTTAACCTCACAGTATTCCATATATGTTTTTAGTATTCTTATTAATATTTCTCTGTCAAATGTCAAAATAACTCAAAATGCTCTCATCAGAGTTCAAACTCCAGTTTAACCAAAGATTCAGTTCATATAAAAAACATGAAATAGAGAATCTGAAACCAGCTGATATTACAAATATTTAATAGAAAATGACTAATTATTAAAATTGTCATTTGATGTTTTTCTGCTTTGGCAACTTTATGATTTTACGATGAATTTGTCTTCATTATAACACCCCCAGAATTATCTCTCAGTTCACTGTTGATGTTTGGGAAAAATAGAAAATCCTTAAATAACTCAAGATTTTCACTTTCTACACCATCATGTCTGAGCAATTATTGATATCATTTGAAGTAATGAAATAACAAACAGTGAAACAGTGAACCTCATTTGAAAGATAAAGTTACACCTTATTATAATATTTTAGAATTCTGACTTTCCATCAGCATTTTTTGAGAAATTTCTCCCACTCTAATCGTTGAATTTGTTCTGTCGTTTCCGGGTGTAAATGAACTTCCATATCTTGCAGGTGATGTTTGAAGTTTTCACTCTCAGATCAGCCTATACTGGTTAGAGCCTACTAACCAATCAGAGGAGGTGTAGCTGATGATGTCACAGTTTAAACTTGCTGTTGTGAGGAGAAAAAGTCACCTGCACAGCTGAACCGATCAGCTGAGTCCTGGTTCAGTCTGTGAAATGACCAACTGAAGAAGGTACTTTTTTATTGATCACACAAGTGATTAATTTATTGAGAAAATAAATAACTGACAAATGAAAATAATTACTAATTACCTGTGAGCTGTGAGGCCCCTGCAGGACCTTGATGATTCAGTCCCAGATGATGACAGCTGGTGGTGAGTTTTGGGGTTTTGTTTTATTTCATTGGATGTAAAAAGTTTGCAGAGATTTTTAAAGACAGTCCAGGTGAATGGAGACATGTAGGGTCTCTGTACGAGGAACCAGGAACTAGACTGGACCCTGAACATCTCCTGACTGGACCCTGAATGCCCCTGACTGGACCCCAAATGCCCCTGACTGGACCCTGAATGTCTCCTGACTGGACCCTGAACATCTCCTGACTGGACCCCAAACATGTCCTGACTGGACCCTGAATGTGTTCTGACTGGACCCTGAACATCTCCTGACTGGACCCCAAACATGTCCTGACTGGACCCTGAGTATCTCCTGACTGGACCCTTAATGTGTTCTGACTGGACCCTGAACGTCTCCTGACTGGACCCTGAACGTCTCCTGGCTGGACCCTGAACGTCTCCCAATCAGACGGACTCTGGTGGTCATTTGTGTTTCCTGATGTCGGAGATGAATCCAGCGATTAGACAGAGCCGATGTGAACTGAACCTTGAGTTGTTTTTATCATGTGGTCCAGTATTTCTCTCTGTCTCTATAAACACCTTTTGGACAAAGTGTTTTGATAGTGAAAAAAGCAAATATTATTATTCTGATTAATATTCTAATGATTAATGTTATTATTCTGATGAATCTATGATGAGCTGTAAAGAGACTTGTTGTTGGATATTTCCGTGTTTCTGAGTCGGGTGTTTTTGATGTTTGCTTGATGCAAGTTGATGCCAGAAGAAAACAGAGTAAAGATTTTGTAAATATTATTTATTCTGCTGTGACCTGTTGGTCATGTGACTGTGTAAAGGTTAAAGGTTAAAGGTCAACACTCGCTGTCCCTCCACACTCTGCAGACCTCCACGTAGTCAGAGCCGGTGTCAGTGGCGGCCATGTTGGCTCCACGCTGCAGACGAAGGTGAAGTTTAAAGACCTGAATGCACTGAAAACATCAGCTGATGCTCCCATGATGCACTGCAGCCCTCACATCTGTAACATTTTCTGATTATTACCCACATTCATCTGTTCAACATTATTATTAATCAGTGATTTTGTTTGTCTGTTTGATGAGATGAAGACAAACTTCCACCTGACACTCATAGAAATAACAGTTCTAAGTAGAACATTAAGGGTTCTTTGGCTCGTCCCCATAGGAGAACCCAAGTAGAAACTTTATGAAGTTCCCACTTGCAGAGTTTGACCTGAAACCCAACATAAAGGATTATACCTAGAACCATCTCTGAAAGATTTCACCAAGAACCACCTGTGAGAGGTTCTAAAGGAGAACCCCTCCATGGTGCTATGGTTCCCAGAAAATGACACCTAGAAACCTATCTGGAGATTCTATCTTGAACCTTTCTACTTTATAAGGGTGCTAACAAGAATCCACCTGGGGGTTCTACCAAGAACCCTTTTGTATTCCAAAGATTTTATCTAAAACCCACGCAGGTTTTTCTACCAAGAACCTTTTTATATTCTAAGGGTTTTATCTAGAACCCACCCAGGGGTTCTACTAAGAAGCTCTTCAAGGATTGTTGAAATCCTTGAAGAACTCTTTCTTAAAATAAAGTTTCTTTGCATGACAAGAGTTCTTACTGGAACTCTTAGTCTTATGAAGAACCCTTGACGAACCCCCTTCATAGAATGAGTTCTTCAAAAGCAAATGGTTGTGGGTAGAACGTTAGCTCTTCAGAGAGAACCCTTTGGAAACCCTTTTTCTAAGAGTGTGGTGGAAAATAAAGATCTATTCTGTTCTATTTTAATCCTTAAATAAAACATTCTCTGTGGAACAGAGTTCCCTTTAGTTCTTCAAACAGCAGCTGTAGAACAATCAGGATTCTCATTTGACGTTCCTAAAGCAGAACTCAGTCGGGGCATCAGGACAGTCAGAGCCCTTTTTTTGTTCTTCAGAACGTTCTGTCAGACGCTTTCAGTGTGTTTGGGCCTTAAAGGAACAATCTGACATTTTAGTAAATCCTCTTGTGTTCCGTGTTCCCCAGAGTCAGGTGGTACAGATGGAGTTCAGCCTCATGTCTGTGTGTCCAGTTCAGAGAAGAACCAGATTCTGATAAATAAAACACGAGACAAACGACTGAGTGTGCAGCCTTTCCTTTAGCATTTAGTCAGCTAGCTGCTAAAGTTTACCAAGAAGACCCAGTTTGTGCACAAAGCTAAGCTAATAAACAGGCTGTAACTAACAGGTTGATACGTTGGTAAGCTAGCAGTGTTCAGTCTGTGCTGTTAGCTACAGTCTAAAACCTTGTTTACTGTAGCTTCTGTCAGTTAGCGTAACATGAAATACCCTCAGTGAGTGGTTTTGAGTTTTCAGAAGTGATATTTCCTCATTTGATGGAGCTAGGCTAGCAGTGCTATGTGCTAACAGAAGCTAAACAACTGTGTCTGTCACTCAGTCATCAGCTACAAAACCTCCATTCCTAATTCTTTAGTTTTGTTTCTTTCTTATTTCTGGCAGAAACTCAGTTTACACTGTT
This sequence comes from Lutjanus erythropterus, assembly GCA_020091685.1. Lineage (NCBI taxonomy): Eukaryota > Metazoa > Chordata > Actinopteri > Lutjaniformes > Lutjanidae > Lutjanus > Lutjanus erythropterus. The sequence continues at coordinate 41,035,298 of CM034600.1, read as the reverse complement.
TTTTGCAGAAGTTTTTGGTGTTTTGATTAATTCGGCTGTAAACAGGAAACATACTGTAACCTCTGCGGTTTGATGAAGCTAAGCTATCACTTTCCCCCTGCTTCCAGTGTTAGTGCTAAGCTAAGCTAAACACATCCTGGACACATAGTGATGATGAATGATATCCATGTAAGTCATGTGACTCTGGGTCACGGCATGTCATGAAAATGTTGAAGTGTTTCTTTAACTTCTACCTCAACTCCATCTCTGATTGGTGCTCAGTGTGGGCGTGGCTCTGGCTGTCACAGCGTGTTCATGGCGTGTAAAGCAGTCTTTCCTCCCTCAGCGGGGATGGAAGGAAATGGCCAGTAACTCAGCCTTATAGTTCCCATCATCATCTTCATCATCTTCCTCGTCTTCATCGTCTTCATCATCATTATCAGTTGTCCTGATGTGGTGAAAAATATTTTCTTTTGATTATTTGTTTCATCTATATGATTTTTTAAATTTTTCTTTCTGTTTTCAGAGGATTTTGCAGACTGATTCTAACCAGTCCTGACTGGTTCTTACTGGTTCTGACCAGTTGTGTGTATGATACAGTGGAACAGTGGTGTGTTGTATGTGCACTTTCTCTTCACGTGCCAAAAACTTTACAGTATTCAGTATTGAGAGCTTGTGGCTAATATATCATCAGTATATCAGATCTGAATCATGTATTTAAATATTTCTTGTTGTAACTTTGGGCTGAACACCACGTGTCACTTTATAAAACTCTTCAGTTTGAGCCTTTTATAACTTGAGACGAGCAGGAAACACAAGTTATGACACAGAGGACATGTTTGAAATGTGAAATTAACAGTTAAGATTTTTAAAACAGCAGCTATTTGAACATTTTCTCTGTTTTCAGAGATATGAGGACCCACATCTACATCACGCAAGCTAGCTCAAGCTAGCACCCAAAATTATTCATGATCTCAGTTTCTCAACAAGCTATCATTGATTAGCATGTTAGCTAAACCTTAATGAATGACCTGTCAGTGGCCGTGTCAGGCACAGGTCGCAGTTTAGTTACATTTAGGCACCAAAAGTAGCCGACCTACTGAGGGTTAAGACAAAAATCACGGTTTGTGTTAAAATAAATATGTTATGTTATGATATGATATGTTACCCTACCTCACATCACGTCAAGTCACATCACGATATGATACGTTACGCTATGCTATGTTATGCTACATTATGTTATGTTACATTACATTTCATTACGTTACGCTGCACTATGTTGTTTCTACTGTCTGATAAAGAACATTATTTCTACTTTTTGTCTAATTTCATACAAAGTACAGCTTGTTGTGTCTTATTAGTGTAATTTAAAATAAAGTGTGACCTGGCAATGTGACATAACATAATGTAACATGACGTAACATAGCGTAACGTAGAGTTGCATAACGTAATGTAACGTGATGTAGCGTAGTTTAACAGAACGGAACATAGCTTAGCGTAGTATAGCATAGCGTAATGCAATGTAATGTAATATAATGTAGCATAGCGTAACATAACATAATGTAAGGTAACAGCTTACGTTAATGTTTGAAATTGGGTTTTTTCATCCTGTACTGTCATTGGTCACAGCCCCTGCAGTGTCAGTACTGTTTGCTGTTGGTCAGTGCTACAGATTTGTCCGTCAAATCTCACTGAAATCAGCGAATGCTAAACATTAGCATAAATTTAGTTTGTCTTTGCTGGCGAATCTGCTGATCACAGCGATCCACTGAAGAAAATCGCTCAGTAATGTCGCTGTGGTCTGACAGATAATCACATTTATAACACTTATCTACAAACTGCTGTTGTGTGATGAGCTTCAACTTTTCAAAAAAATATATGATGTTCTTTGATCTCTGATCAGTTTTTCAAGTTGATCAACATTTTTGACAAACAGTCATATAGTTGAGTGGATTTTACTAAATGTGAAAAACTCCACCTGCTCATGTCCAGTTATAACCTGTCATCACCTGTGAGAAGCAGTTATAACCTGTCAGAGCCCGCTGACTAATCAAATCCAGTTTGAACTGGTTGAAGCAGTCAGAAGGAGACATTTAGAACCAGTTTGGACCAGCAGGACCACTGGTTCTAACTGGTTCTAACTGATTCTGATCTGGTTCTGTCACACTGTTCTGTTGTTCTGTTTCAGTTGAATCAGTGTTTTGACTTTTTTTTTTATTATTTTTTTACACTTTATTGAACTTTATATTTGTGCCAAACTGAAGTCTGTCAGTTTAATATTTATTGATCATCTTCAGTCCAAAGTGTTTCTATTTATGTTCTGATGTTCTTGTATTCCAGAGAGTTCTGTGGGTTCCTCTCCTCATAGTCCATCTGATTCCTCCTCTTCAGTCTATCACAGTGTTATTGGCTGCTGTTACCATGGAGACCATCACCTCTGTTTAAATATTGATGCACATGAAGCATGTTCGCGTGTTGGAATTCAACCCGTGCAAGAACCAATCAAATGAGGGCCGGGCAGTGATATCATTTAGTTGAATGACATCATTTTTTACCACTAGAGCTCACATTCCCCGACTCGTTACTATAGTAACCACTGGGTTTTTTTCTGGAGCAGCATGGTTACCATGGTAACCACCTAGCCCCTTTCCCCCACCCCCATCTTCGATTCTTCTGCGTTACCATGGTAACCACTGAGTTCTTCAAGCTGCTGGCTCTGTTGGGTCTGGAGCTGCTGCTGCTGGTGCCATGTTACCGTAGTAACCACTGGACTCTAGTTACCATGACAACAGCATCCACCATCATCTCACTCTGTGTATCTCTCTGGGTGTAACAGCAGCGCGGTCGTGTGTGTTTTCTTCTTCTTCTTCCTGTCGTAGTTCTGCTATCTTGTTATTACTGATTATTGAGTATTGATTGATTGATTGCAGGTTATTGGTTAGTGGCCGGCCACTGCCTTACATCCTGTCCATGTCTGTTTCCCATCATGCCCCTCTGTAAGAGAATACAGTGAGAAATGTTTATGAGGTTATAAATGAAATAAAAACATAAAATAAAACTGATCACATGACTGCCTGCCAGTATTTTTTACTACAAATACCATAAACTCTACAAATAGTACTACTGTGTGTGTTACTACTCTGCTGTTTCATTCAAAAAAACTTTATTGTTTGGCTTGAACAGCTCACGATGAAGCAACAGCTCCACCCAGTGTCAATACATGAAATTACAATAAAACAGATCAGATGTGAAAAGATTTGAGATAATTTTCACAATTTTATTGAGACTACTGTGTGTGTGTGTATGTGTACATATATATAATATTTAATGTGAAGAAGGAATTTTAGACATTTCTAAAGAAAAACAAAAAAAAACATTGATGTTTATATAATATCTATTTAATGTCTATACCATCCTGCAATTTGAAAGACTTTGACATTTATTTAATTATCAGACGGTGATGAAGAGTAACTCATTACATTAAATCAAGTACTGTACTTAAATACTTCATTGAGGTACTTAACTCATTTTATGGTTGGATTAACTCTGATTAAGAAGAAACAGCAGAACACTTTCTGTTCTCCACGAATCACATATGACTGAACTAACCAATCAGAAGTGAGAAGGACTGAGGTAAATCTGTGAGAACAGGTGCGTTCGAGACGAGCTGCTCCTCGTCTGGAGACGAGACGAGATCAGGAGGACGCAGCAGGAGGTGGAGACAAAAAGTCAAGTCAGACAGTTTTCAACAGACTTCAGAGAAAATACAGGAAGAGACACGAACTTCCTGTTAGTTCACCTGTAGGTTACCTGAAGTCTGCAGACCACGTTCATAGCTGAAGAAATAAAGTGCGTTCTTGATCACTGATTGAAGTAGAAACAGAGATCCAGAGAAGAACATTTGTTCTTTTATCTGCCTTTTAAAACACTTTGAATCTGTTCTTCTGATCAGTCACATATAAAAAAAACTTCATTATGAGCCACAGGATATCTGCTGGTTGACATCAGACTGATATATCCAGCGTTAAATACTACAGTTACACAGAACATTAGTATTTTATACAACACGTGGTGTTTGTTGTCAAAGTTAAGAGCCAATCAGAGCCTGTCAGCTCATTGATCAGGTGACAGCCAGGTGTTTGCAGTCGGTGGAGAGCAGCTGCGGCGCCTGGCTCTACAAACTGCGGCCGTCTCGATCTCGTGAGGTCATCGTTGCCCACGTGTGCATGACGTCAGAGCAAGTCGACACAAATCTAACCAGCATGCATTGTGCAG
>CM034600.1:40965319-41001625 GCA_020091685.1 Lutjanus erythropterus | reverse complement strand
AATATAATATAATATAATATAATATACTTTATTACTTTGTACCTTGTAAATTTTTGGCTACAATCCTGAACTTTTTTGGGTAAAGTGAAAATTAAAGAGCTGATTTTGCTTTTGACCAAAACAAATGTAGTTAGACATAAAGTTTGTGTTGGAAACATAAAGTAAATATATTATTAAATGTAATAAGTGATATTTGTGGCGGCTGCAGACGCTGACGGCGTGATTCTTCTTTCTGGTTTCAACATGTTTCTGTTCCGGTCGACTGGAACAGAAACATGTTTCACTGCAACATTTTCCCACAGAGACAGTTTGATTGAATAATCAGCAGCTGATTCCTGATTATTTATTGATTATTGATAAATGCTTTTCAGTTGAGAGGAGGAGGAGGTTCAACATCAACGACCGTATCAAAGAACTCGGAGATCTCATCCCCAAATCCACCGACCCGTCAGTATCACTCTTTACTACAGTATCACATGACCTCGTTAGTGCTCCGCGTGTTTGTGTGTTAACGAGGCGTGGCCTGTGATTGGTTGATCAGGGAGATGAGGTGGAACAAAGGAACCATCCTGAAGGCGTCTGTGGATTACATCCGCAAGCTGCAGAAAGAACAACAGAGAACCCGAGAGATGGAGGAGAGACAGAGGAGGCTGGAGAACACGAACCACTCACTGCTGCTGCGCATACAGGTGAGGACGGACCAAACAGCTGATCGATCAGTGGAAAAATTATTGACAGATTGATCACTGGTTGAAAAATAGGTCCACCTGTTTTCACATGTTTGGACCTATTTTTCAGTTGAGAAGATTCTGACAGGATGAATTTTTCACCATTTTCTGATATTTTATGGACCAAACAACTGATTAACAATTAATTGCCAGATTGATCACCACGTCCAAACATGAAAACTGGTGGAGTGCACAGGTGTACGTCGGTGAGCTCCACCTGTTTTCACGTTTTCCTTTTATTCTTACATTTTTATTTTATTAGAATATAAATATTAGTAGCTTCAAATGCTCAGAAACATCCCCCAAAAAAGCTACTAAAAGTTACTGGTAACGTCTCAAGTGTGCAGTAATATAATAATAAATGTTGTGAATAAATAATGATAATAACAATAATGTAAAGAATAACAGTAAAATGTGAGGATTAGATCATATTTGTCATTATTCTGCTTTTTAAAGCTTTGATAAAATGGAAGTTTTTGCCTTTTTAGGGGAATTATTCTGTTTTCTTCTGAGAAAATCTGAATTATTCAACACAAAAATAAACTTTTTTAAGTCAACGGACTGCAGGAAACAAAGTCTGAACATCCTCCCTTTTAGTTTGGCAAGTCTGCAGGAGAGCTAACACTGCCCTCTGCTGGGCAGGTCTTTAACTTCAACATAACTGGACTTCAATAGAACCAATGGAACATGACTACGTTTCTGAAACTTAAAGGGGAATTCTGGTATTTTTATACCCAGGCCAAATATTTTTTATTTTTTTTACATATTTTGAGGTCTTCTCATATTGTAGTTTACAGTAATAATGGTGTCAGATTTTATGTCCATCAAAGTTGTTGTTTCTGTCACTGACAGAGACGGAGCTCCGACTGAATCTGAATTAACCCTTTAAAACACTGAGTTCTGTGAGCTAAAATCACTGATTTTCTGAATGGAGTTTGGTTGGTTTGAGTGAGAACAGCTGACAGTAGAAGTGCAGCTCCTCAGCTCCCACAGATGTCTATGACATCATGTTTCATTTCCTGAGCTTTAAACCAATGAAATGATCTTGTGAGGTCATGTGATCAGAACTTTTAATTCTCTCTGTTCGTGTTTAAGGAGTTGGAGCTTCAGGCTCGCCTCCACGCCTTCTCCTCCTCCACCTCCTCACCTCTGCCCGCCTCCTCCGCCTCCTCTTCCTCTCTGGACCCGCAGACCTTGCTCTCCCCCCCGCTGCCTCAGCCCTTCTCCTCCTCCTCCCCCTCCTCCTCCTCGCTGGGCGTGGACGCACTCAGCTTCGTGGAGCTGGATGAGCCTCGGGGGGCGTCCACCGTCTTCTCCCCGGACCTGATGTCCGACGTGGGTCTGACGGAGCTGCGCGGCCTCGGAGACATCCTGATGGAGGACGACCCGCTGCTGTCCTGCGGTGCCTCCAAAACCAGCAGCAGGAGGAGCAGCTTCAGCATGGATGAGGACCTCTGACGATGTCATCATGCACGCATGGATCCTATTGGCCAGAGCTGGAGGCAGGTTTTTTTTTTTTTTTGATAAGAACTATTTTTAAAAAAGACAACAATGCACAATTGTGACATCATCCTGTAACCAAGACAACTACTGCCTCCCACAGTGTAACTGTGGTGTTCCCATGGCAACCCTCATGTCCTTGTGTGTAACCATGGTAACCACTGTGCATCCTCCCACATAAGCATGGCAACCAGCGTCACCATGGTAACAGCTGTTTCCTGTAGTATGAGGACAGTCAAGCTCAGAAACGACAAACTGAACCGACCAGAAGCTGATTGGATGATGATCATCAAACCCGCAGCTGATTAGCTGATATAGGGGAGGCTGCAGGTGATCAATAAAAACAAAATGTTTCTTATTGTCAGGATCAAAAAAAACATTATCAACAAAAATGAAAGAATTTTTGGCTCCAAACTGACCGACAACATTTTTGTATAAAAAAAAAAAAATCATCCCAACAAAAATAATTTTATTAACGTAACAAACATACGCAGTTCTGCAACTAACGATTCTTGATTAATCTGTTGATCATTTTTATGATTAATCGATTAGTTGATTGGTTCATGAAAGGTCAGAAAATGTTGATCAGATGATCCTCAGAAAATATTCACATTTAAGAAGCTGCAATCAGAGAATTTGAACTTTTTACTGAATAAATTACTTAAACAGATTAATTGATTATCAAAACACTTGGTGATTAATGTAGTAATTGATTAATAATCAATTATTCAGTTAGTTTTTGCAGCTGTAAACTTGGTGAGCAGAGCAGAGACACTTTGAGTCCAAAAAAACCCTAAAATTCTCACAATAAGACTTTTTAAATTAAATATTCACAAACTGATTGAAGACGTTGACTGTCGTCTCTCTGCTGTCCACGTCTCTGATAAAGACAGAAAAATAATTATTCATTTAAAACTGTAACCAGATAAACTCAAAATATTAGATATAAATTCACATTTCTAACTTTTTGATCATCTTGATTTAAACAAATCTAATTTCTGATTAAATAAATTCTGAGATTCAAATGTAGTATTTTTAATTTCTGTCCCTCAGTCTTGAATAATTAACTTCAGACTTTGTGGATTTTCCAGAAATATGTTTTTATCCTGAGCTTTCTGCAACGACCTTCATCACAAATGGAGAAAAAAATCCTTATTTCTCTAAAATGTTCAGAGAAAAGTTACAAAAGTGTTTTAAATCATGTCTGTGATGTTTTTATTTTATGATGAGTTTGTTTCACCTGCAGCTGTGCTCAGGCCACGCCCACACCTGTGACATCACAGCAGGTGAATCCTCAGTGAAAATGTTTTCAACGCGGCCGCGTGTCGGTCAGTTCAGTCGTGTAAATTTGAATCTGTACATAAACACATGAATCTATAATCACTGTGCTGGAGACCGAGGAGATGTTTGTTTACAGGAGACTTGATCAGGTTCGATCTTTTATTATTGATGATTTCTGTTCAATATGAGCTTCAGAGGAGACAGAAGGGAAACTGTAACTCATTTAAAGGACTGTAACGCTGTTTTATTTTCATATAATCCTGTCATTCACCTTCTGCTGCTCAAAAATCAGCCATCAGGTTTTTAACTGGTTTCACTTTGTTTCTGTGAAAATCAAGAAAATCCACCACTCAGAAAACTCAGAAAACATTTCAAAAATCTGTCGCTGTTGAAGCTCCACAGTTCATACAGTCAGTGATAGCTAGGCTAAAAGCATGCTAACTGTTAGCTGCAACAGTTTGAAGTCATCTGCTAAGTTCATTAGCTGTTAGCTGTGGTCATACAGTCAGTTAAGAGCAAGCTAACTGTTAGCTACAGCTGTCTGTGAACTCTGTTTAGCTCAAAGGCCACGGCTAGGTTAGCTTAGCCTGATATCAGACTGTACTGTTCAAAAATCTAGACCAGGCAAAGGTTAGCTAGCTAGCGTTTAGCTCTCAACTACAGACTCTAGAGTTCACACAGGAAGTTGAAGGTAAAAACAAGTTGACTAACTGTTAGCTAAAGCTGTAATTTATCTATGAAGTTTTGAGATAATTCATAGCTAACTGTTAGCTATAGTTACATTGTATGAACTGTTGTGTGGAGCCAATTAAGTTAGCTAACTAGTAAAAATTTAGTTCATATGCAAAAAACTGACAAGCTAACTAACTGTTAGCTAAAGCTGTTGTTTATCCATGAAATCTCAAGAGAATTCATAGCTAACTGTTAACTAAAGTTGAACTGTATGAACTGTAGTATGGAGGCAAGTGCTCACTTAGCTAATTGTTAGCTATAGCTGTCTGTTATCTGTGAACTCAATTTAGTTCAAACACAAGAGCTGAACTGACAAGCTAGCTAGCAGCATTCAGTTGAAAGTAAAATCCAGCTAACTGTTAGTATAGCTGCCATTTATCAATAAACTCTGTAGAACTCATTGCTAACTGCTAGTTAAGCTAGCTGTTGGCTGTTGTTTTGTTTCTGTTAGCTCAATGCTAACGTTAAATGACTGAGATTTGAAATGTAAAGTCGTCACGTTGGTGGGGTTTTTTCACACGTTACATGTGATGATGTCGGTGATGTGACATCAGCAACAGTGGTTACTATGACAACAGCAGGTGAAGTGTAGCTCCAACATGGCTGCCGGCTCAGCTGTCAGTCATGCGATAAACAAAGGGGCGTCTGTTTGTTGTTTATTCATGTTGTTCCTCTGATTTATGACATTTGTGTTTACAAACAGTTTCTTTAGTCTGAATATGAATCAACATGTTTTATTTAGTTTAGTTTGTTTTTATAGATTCAAACTTTTATATAAAAATAAAGTCATGAAAGAAAAACAGATTCAGTCTGATGTGTTTTGTTTCCTCACAGCTGATCTTCAGCACCACGACATGAAAAATCATTTATTATTTATTCACCTAAGTGCCGTACAAAGTTTTTATGAGAACAATAAAGGGAACCACAGCTGATTATAGAGCTCTGTGTGTGTGTGTGTGTGTGTGTGTGTGTGTCCGTCTGCTGTCAGGTAGTTTTCAGTCTGACCACCAGGTGGCAGTATCTGATAAACATCAGTGTTGATTTTTACATTTCTGACAGACTGTGTGAAGAACACAAGAGTTAAGTGTTCTGCAGGAACAGTTCTGTGTTCTCTGTGACTGTTCTGTTCTGATATCATCAGATTATTGTGACTCAGTCTGTAAAGTAAAAACTGGATTTTACTGATGGAGATGGAGCTCATTTCCTCTTCTTCTCATTATTATTATTATTATTATAATGTTTTTCTCACAGTGATGCGTTCACACTGTTTGTTTGGTCCAAAGCAGAACATCATTAAAGGAAAAACATCAAATCTGAACCATTACATTTTTTTTACAGGAAAAATGACTTGAGCCGTCACCAACAGCAGCAACCAGGGCTGCAGACTGTAAACTGAATCGATTATTGGTAAAAGTAACAATCAATTAATCAGTTTTAATCATATTTACAAAATCTTAAGAATTTTGTAAATACTGAACAACACCAATCAAAGTTTTATTTCCACAGCAACATGTTCCACGTTCTCTGACAGTGTTACATACACCCTTAGAAATAAAGCTGTTGGAACCGTACAGGGTTCTTCAGCTTGTCCCCATAGGAGAACCTTTTTTGATGCCTAATAGAACCCTTTATAAATGTTCACTTGGAACCCTTTCAGAGAATTCTATCAAGAACCCAACATACAGGGTTATATTTAGAACTATCTGTGAGAGGTTTCATTTAGAACCCCCCTACAGAGAACCCTTCTGTTGTGTAATGGTTCCACCCAGAACGGTCTCTGGGGGTTCTATCCAGAACCTTTCCAAAATCTTTTTTATATGCCAAGGGTGTTATCTAGAATCCACCCAGAAGGTTCTACTTAGAACTCTGTGATATTTTGATACAAAGAACCCTTGATTAAAGAGTTCTTTAAGCATTTTGACAATCTTTGAAGATCTCCTTCTTCTAAAAAAGGTTCTTTGGATGAAAATAGAACGCTTGGTCTTACAAAGAACCGTTGACAAGCCCTTCCTTCCAAACAGGGTTCTTTAGAAGCAAATGGTTCTGTAACCCTTGTGGAACCCTTATTTCTAAGAGTGAAACATATAAGGGTTCTATACAGTGAATATCACATAACATGCAGAACAGACTCATAAAAACCATCTACAGATCTTTATTTGACAGAAGATCGATTAAATTTTATATGATCGATCACATTCTTAATGCTTGATTAATCGATCATTGATTAACTGTTATCATCTCTAATAGTTACCAATTAAATTTCTGTCAATCAGCTAATTGATTAATGGATTGTTTCAGTCGTAAAAAGTCGAGTTTATAAACTTTTCTTGTGTTTTGTGTCTAAAAATAATTGTTTTTGAAAACTATCAGATCAATGGAACAAAGAGTTTTACAAACATCTGAAAATAGATCATAGATTTTTTTTTTTCATCCTGTTAATGATGTCATGACCCCACAGACTCATGCTGTGACCCCTCAGAGGGCCCTGACCCTCAGGCTGAAAACAAAGTGTTTGGAGCTCAGAAATGAAGAAATCTGTGGAAAAAATCAAACCAACTGTTTTTATTCTGACATGTGTGTGTGTGTGTGTGTGTGTGTGTGTGTGTGTGTGTGTGTGTGTGTGTGTGTGTCTCTCTCTCTCTTTGATGTTGGGCGTCCCAGGGGTCAGAGGTCAGGTGGCGTTGTCATTTCAGTGATTTCCTGTTTCCTGTTTGGACGTCCTGCCCGTCGCTTCGACAAACACACACTTCCTGTCCCTGCAGGACACACTTCCTGTCCTGCCCGGCCCCGCCCACTCCTGACCTGTCAATCACAGACTCAGAGAGACAGACAGAGAGACGATCTGGACGGTTGGGCAGTCTGACTTTATTTATTTCTACTGCAGAGACACAAACATCAGGTCTTTATTTGACAGCTGGATTAATGTTTAGAGAACCTTTAGAGAACCTTTAGAGAACCTTTAGAGAACCTTTAGAGCAGGGGTGTCAAACTCAATCACAGAAGGGGCCAAAATTTAAAACAGTCTAAGTTGTGGCCAAACAGGATTAACATTTATTAAACAGTCTAAAAGTTTTTTTTCAGAAATATGAATTTTCAACAACTTTTTCCTCAATAAAAGTTTAAATGTTTTTTTTCTTCAACAATAACATAAATTAAAAATGAGAATATTTCTGCTCAGAGTATTTAAGCTCACATATCTGATCAGCAACAGTATTTCTGAGGCTTACATTTGAAAATTCTTACTTTTTGTCTGGACACAAGATTTCAAACATTTAAAAACTTCAAAAACTTTCCCTTCATAAATGACTGATTTCTTCTGCCTTTATAAAACTAGCTTTCAAAAGCAGCTTCACTTTGTGATTTTGTTTTTGTGAACATGCTGTTTACCAGCGGGCCAATCATAACACACACATGAAATTATCTCGCGGGACGTATATAATTGTATCACGGGCCACATCTGGCCCGCGGGCCTTGAGTTTGACATGTGTGCTTTAGAGCAGTGTTCCCCAGCCCTGGTCCTCAGAGACCCCTGACCCTGGTCCTCAGAGACCCCTGACCCTGGTCCTCAGAGACACTGTCCTGCATGTTTTAGATCATCATCCAGTCTCTGCAGACGCCTGACAACAACCTGATCATCTGAATCAGGTGTGTTGGAGCAGGAACCATCTGAAACATGCAGGACGGGGGTCCCTGAGGACCAGGGTCAGGAGTCCCTGAGGACCAGGGTCAGGAGTCTCTGAGGACCAGGGTCAGGAGTCCCTGAGGACCAGGGTCAGGGAACACTGCTTTAGAGAATGTTTTCATCCAACATAAATTATTGTTGATATCGAGAATCAACATTTGGACTAATCATAAATTAATTGAAGATTTCTTTAATTAGACCTGATATTAGTCACAACGACTCAGTGGATGTTTGGAAGTTTCATGTTTCCTATAGAATCGACCAGCAACTGCTCGTATTTTAGGGTGAACTGTCCCTTTAAAAAGTCTCATTACAAGAATCGTCTCATTGGATGAAATCATACTGGACTGTAGAAGAGACATCAGTCTGTCCATTAGTCTGTCCAACACAGAGACAGTGACATGAACGTTAGAGAGCTGGTTCCTACTTCACAGAGGAACTGAACCAAACTACACTGTAAAAAAAAATACACTGTAAAATACATCAAACAGGAGGGTTACTTTAAAAATGTACTTGGATACAGTTACTAATTACCTGTTTAAAAAATGTAGTCAAAAACCTAATCCAAGGGTCACAACAGTGGTTAGCAGTTGGTCTGTGTAGCTAACATTAACAGTTGGTGTTTCTAGCTAATGTTAGCAGTTGGTCTGTGTAGCTAATGTAGCAGTTGGTGTTTCTAGCTAATGTTAGTGGCAGCAGGCATGGCAGTGATTTATATCGTTCTTACTTAAATATGTTTACTATCAATCCTGCTATAATCTCCATTTCTATTAAATGTGGCTGTAATCTGATTACATCTTCTTTTTCTGTAACTGTAATGGAATACAGTTACCTTGTTTTGTATCTCAATTATGTAATCGTGTTACATGTAATTCATTACTCCCTAAGCCTGTTGTGCATCACTTCCACAGATGATTTTCGTTTTGTTTTCAGTTTTCATTTTTCCAGGATGAATCAGGTCCATCAGAGGCAGTGACATCATGGTGTAGTCCCTCTCTGATTGGCTGCTTTATGTGGGGAAGCAGATGGAGCAACACTCCAGGCAGATCTCCAAACAGTCTGACGAGCCGCAGCAGTCCTCCAGTATCCCACAATCCAACACGGCCTGACACGCCTCCTCCGTACACGCTGCCTCCCCTGCCGCCTCCATGCAGCAGCAGCAGCCCGCCGCAGCGTCACAGCATCCAGCCCCGCCCACTCCACACACCAGACAGTCCCCAAGAGCTGAACACAAGGACAGCATCTCGCAGAACAGACAGGCCAGGAGACAGTGAACGCAACAGTCTGTAGGGACAGAGACAATCAGAACAGACAGGCCAGGAGACAGTGAACACAACAGTCTGTAGAGTCTTGTCTGTTATTGCCTCTTTGGAGCCTCACTCTGTCTCTCTGTGTGTCTGTGCTGAGCTGAGTGGACGGACGTCCTGGTTTATAATAAAGTGTCAGATTCAGACCTGATGTGTGGATCAGATGAACGACTGGATTTAATGTTTGACACCAACAAGCTGCAGATCTGCTGCTGTCAGTGAGTCAGGAGGGTGTCAGTTGTTATAAACCAGACTAACTGATGCTGGAAGGACTTATCAGTGTGTGTGTGTGTGTGTGTGTGTGTGTGTGTGTGTGTGTGTGTTCAGCAGAGATAAACAGACTTCCATGTTGAAGGTGTTCAGCTGATAACAGGCAGAGGGGAGTGTTCAGTTTTACTAATTCCTGTCAGACTGAAATACTTTCTGTCTGTCTGTCCGTCTGTCCGTCCGTCTGTCCGTCCGTCTGTCTGTCCGTTTGTGGCTGTACTTCACATTATTCTCTCGTCTCTTTGAACTTTTCATTGAATAACCTTTGAGCCTCCGTAGAAGACAGAATGGACAGAATCAGTCAAAATGCTGATGACTTACTTTTATATTTGTGTCTTAAAAATGATCAACTAGACGCCGTCACAGTCCTAAAAAAAAATCAGGTTACAACAAACTGACATGCAGGTGCGTGGGAACATGTTTGACTGTCTAGCGCCTCCATCAGGACGAACTGTACATCACCAGAGATTGTATCTGATTGGCTCACCGTCTCCAGCGACCTCCTTGATGTGGGCAGCATCTGTCTTGAAGGAGGCACTGCTTTTAGTGGAGGAGAGACGCTTCTGATTGGTGCTGTGCTGATGATGACGATGATGGTGATGATGATGAGGAGGAAAGCTGCAGGTGGACGACTGAGACTGAGGAGGAGGAGGAGGAGGAGGAAAGATAACGGAGGAAGATGGAGGAGTACAGACAGGAGGAGGAGGAGGAGACACTGATGAGCTGTCCACACCTGAGAGACGGAGACATGACATCAGATATGACATCAGAGGAGACTGATGATGTCATATCAGGTGACATCAGATTGTTCACCGTCACCTTTCTGTTTCCAGGAGGAGGCGGGCTGACCGGGCAGGAGGCGAGAGATGTCATTGGTGGAGGAGCTGTCTGTTAAAGAGTCATCACCACTGTCACCGTCCTCTGACTTATCAGAGAGAGGGGGAGGAGCCTCCTCTGCAGGAGGAGGAGTTAAAGCATCAGAATGAGGCAGCCATCTTGAAAGGTTAATTGACCATTTTAACGTTCCTTAGATGTTAAAAGGAGAAGGAAAAGGGTTTTCTGACCTAAAAGTAACGTTGTGGTTAGAATTCCAAAATGTTTTCCTTCACCAAAAACGTTACTTCATATGATTATTAGAACATTTTTTTTATATTAAGCTGAACAAAAACATTAATACAACCCTCTTAGAACATTCTGAGAGGTCACCAACAGGGAAAAAACATTATTTTAATGAGGCCTTAGTGGCCTCGTGTTGTGTTGTTGTGTTGTTGTTGTGTTGTTGTGTTGTTGTTGTGTTGTTGTGGTGTTGTTGTGTTGTTGTTGTGTTGTTGTGGTGTTGTTGTGTTGTTGTGGTGTTGTTGTGGTGTTGTTGTGGTGTTGTGGTGTTGTTGTGGTGTTGTTGTGGTGTTGTGTTGTTGTTGTGTTGTTGTGGTGTTGTTGTGTTGTTGTTGTGTTGTTGTGGTGTTGTTGTGGTGTTGTTGTGGTGTTGTGTTGTTGTGTTGTTGTTGTGGTGTTGTGGTGTTGTTGTGGTGTTGTGGTGTTGTTGTTGTGTTGTTGTGTTGTTGTTGTGTTGTTGTGTTGTGTTGTTGTTGTGTTGTTGTGTTGTTGTGGTGTTGTGGTGTTGTTGTTGTGTTGTTGTTGTGTTGTTGTGGTGTTGTTGTTGTGTTGTTGTGTTGTTGTTGTGGTGTTGTTGTGTTGTTGTGGTGTTGTTGTGTTGTTGTTGTGTTGTGTTGTTGTGGTGTTGTTGTGGTGTTGTTGTGTTGTTGTTGTGTTGTTGTGGTGTTGCTGTCAGTGATGTGTGAGGCCTCGTGTTGTGTTGTTGTGTTGTTGTTGTTGTGTTGTTGTGTTGTTGTTGTGTTGTTGTTGTGTTGCTGTCAGTGATGTGTGAGGCCTTGTGTTGTGTTGTCGTTGTTGTGTTGCTGTGTTGTTGTTGTGTTGCTGTCAGTGATGTGTGAGGCCTCGTGTTGTGTTGTTGTTGTGTTGTTGTTGTGTTGTTGTGTTGTTGTTGTGTTGCTGTGTTGTTGTTGTGTTGTTTTCAGTGATGTGTGAGGCCTTGTGTTGTGTTGTTGTGTTGTTGTTGTGTTGTTGTGTTGTTGTTGTGTTGCTGTGTTGTTGTTGTGTTGTTTTCAGTGATGTGTGAGGCCTTGTGTTGTGTGTCCCTGCTGCAGCCTGAGAGGAAGTGCAGCCTGTCAGTCTGAGCTGAGGGTAAAATTCCCGGGAACAGACGTCCTGTTGGAGGAAGTGGTCCAACTGACCCACATCAGGTCCACACAGGAAGCTCCTCCAGATGTTTACACTTCATATGATGTCATCAGTGATATCATCACCTGATGAGGTATTTCAGCAGCTATCTGTCTCACCTGTGCTGTGATGTGGCAGCGTCCCATTGGCTGTCGGCTGGCTTGAGATACATTCTGATTGGACCTGTTTCTTATTGGCTCCACTTGCAGTGATGTCAGAGCTACTGCAGTGTGATGTCACATCCATCCTGCCAGTGAAAAGTTATCATTATGATAATTAGATACGACTCAGCGGCTGTGATCCACATTTATTTTCATTTATCAACAACAACAACAAAGATAATAATAATAATAATAATAATAATAATAATAATAATAATAATAATAATAATAATAATGATAATATAAACAGTAAATAGAATAAAATAAGTTCCTGTTATTAATATCAATTGATCAGTTATTAGATGATCAGTTTATTTGAAATTAATTTGCTTTGTGATTTATTGAAAATCTATTTTATTTATTTTTGTTTCTCCTGTACTTTAGTCTCAGACTGTTTTAATGTCAGTGGTGGAATGTAACTATGTAACTAAGTACATTTACTTGAGTACTGCTGTATTAAGTACAAATTTTAGGTCCTTGTACTTTATTATGTAGTTCATTGTGTAGTATTTCCATTTTATGTTGCTTTATATTTCTGTTACACTACATGTCAGAGGTTAATATGTACGCTGTAAAAAATCAACATTACTGTCACAGACTTTTGAGTTTTGAGCCCAACTGAGATAATGATAAATAAACTTTAAAAAGTTTTGCTGAACTATAATCTTAAATTAAGATAATTTACTTTTCTTCTTTGGATAAACTTGAATTTTCCAGTTTTAGAAACTTAAAATCAGACTCTGTGAGCTCAGAACCTGATTTGTGAATTTGAACATTTACTAGTTTCTAAAACTCAAAGCTTCAAGTTTTTCTAAAGAAGAAAAGTAAATGATCTCAAATAATATCAGTAGTTGTTTATTTTTTGTTTATTTTTTACATATTGTGACATGCTGTGAAATATTTTCACAGTGTGATATTGTACTTTTACTGCTGTAAAGTATCTGATTACTTTGACCACCTCTGATTACACTTTACACTCTTATTACAGTCACATATAAAATACTTTGGAACATGAAGACGTATGAAAGGAACAAATAAAGTTTGATTAATTTAACTGATGAGGAAACGATCAATAAAACTGAACACAGAATTTAAAAAAAACTTCACTAAAACATCAAATCAACAATGTTGGAAACCAAACATGGATTTATGGAATATTAATGCTGAAACAAATCATATTTCTGTTTCTGATGATTACATTTAAAATCAAAGTAAAAGCAGTAAAAGTATTTTAAAACATATCAAATAAATCCGTCACTCAGAACAGAAAAATAAACAAAGAAAAGTTTCTCACCTGCAGCTTCAGAGACACTCTGCTGTCTGTCTGTCTGTCCTCCTGTATGTCTGTCTGTCCTCCTGTCTGTCTGTCCTCCTGTATGTCTGTCTGTCCTCCTGTCTGTCTGTTTGTCTCTCTTTCTGTCTGTCCTCCTGTCTGTCTGTCTGTCTGTCTCTCTTTCTGTCTGTCTGTCTTTCTTTCTGTCTGTCCTCCTGTCTGTCTGTCTGTCTCTCTTTCTGTCTGTCTGTCTGTTCTCCTGTCTGTCTGTCTGTCTGTCTCTCTTTCTGTCTGTCCTCCTGTCTGTCTGTCTCTCTTTCTGTCTGTCTGTGTCTTTCTGTCTGTCTCTCTTTCTGTCTGTCTCTCTTTCTGTCTGTCCTCCTGTCTGTCTGTCTCTCTTTCTGTCTGTCTGTCTCTTTCTGTCTGTCCTCCTGTCTGTCTGTCTCTCTTTCTGTCTGTCCTCCTGTCTGTCTGTCTCTCTTTCTGTCTGTCTGTCTCTTTCTGTCTGTCCTCCTGTCTGTCTGTCTGTCTCTGTCTGTTAACGTTTCTCAGTAAACAGTTTCTCTGCAGGCGTCTGTGTGTGTGTCTGTATGTGTGTGACTCCTCCCCCTCTTCTTCCTTTAAATAACACACACACACACACACACACACACACACACACACACACACACACACACACACACACACACACACACACAGGGGTTTATAAATGTATAGAAAGTATTAATTCTGATGATATTAATAATAATTTGACATGCAGTCATTTTAATACACTCTAAAACTAAATGTTCACATGATTTAATTTTAATATTTTTCTGTTATGTAATATTGAACTAAATAAAGTTTTGTCAACCTTTAATCTTCAGTTGAGATAATTTACTTTTCTTCTTTAGATAAAATTTCATTTTTGAATTTTAACCAACCAATTTGATGTAATTTAAACACAACATATTCCTGTAAAATATGTCCATGATAAATATGGATTTTTTTCAAATAATTTTATTTAATATATTTTTGAGCAGGAAAGTTTTAATGAGATTAAAGATTGAGTCAACAGTTCAGATGAATGTTTTACAGTTTACACAGAAATATAAAACAATAAGTTTTATAATCTAATGAAATATAAAATAAATTCACAGTCATATTAAAGACTACAGATGATGATGATGATGATGATGATGATGATGACTTTCAGATACTTTATAGAAAGAAATATTGTTTTTTTTTTAATCTAACAGCTGCAGTTTTAAATAAATCATGTGACCCATTTATTAAAATATGATCCTGAAAATATTTTTACTTTAATATTTTAACTACATTCCTCTGTCAGTACTTTAACTTCTGTGGAAATTGTTAAATGTTTTTACTTTAGTACTTTTTCTTCTTCATGTCTGTGGCCCAGTTTGATTTGTGTGTCAGTGCTGCCGCCTGCTGGACACACTGAGAACTGCAGCCTGAAAATACACTTTCATTTTTTATATGATTTTTATTTATATTCATCAGAAGAGACAATAAAGTTTATTCAACCATCAAAATACATCAGCTTCATCAAATATACTGAAGAGTCTGAACAGGTGAGTTTTATAATAATAATATTTATACTAATTCTACTACTGATTATAATAATAATTGTTCTCAGAATAGAATTATATTTTATAATATCATATTTTTGTTTTGTAGATATATAATATTACATTCACATTACTTTATATCACATATATCACAATATGCTTTTTAAACGTATAATATTTTATGTATTAAATATTAATGTTGTATATTATTTTACTATTTATAATATTGCATTTCTTACATTTAAGATGACATATTTATAATATACATACATTGTCATATATTTCTATATCTGTTGTATTTTTTAATCAGTCATATCTACACGTTTAGATGTGTAATAATTCACTGCACTGTGATGATGTCAACACTGTGTAGCTTTTTAAATTTCATTTATCCATTTTATCATTTTATTGATTTTAATTAAAATGTCTTTCAAACATTAAGATAAAAAATAACTTTATTAATTCTTGTGCAGAGATTTGTTCCAAAATTACAATAACAAACAATAAAAAAAACAGAAAAATAATTTAAAGTCTGTGAGAAGTAAACACAAGAAAAGAGAACCTAATACAAGAAGAATAAATGTAAAATAAGTCAAGTAAAGTGAAATAAATTAAAAGAGAAAAAGTAGAAATGGTAATAATGTTGAGGATGATATTAGCAGTGATACTGAAAAATGACAAAAGTTAAAGGAAAAGGTCTGAAAAAATATTGAAAAGTATCTAATTGTGATTATTTTCACTGATATTACAATTATAGAGTGAAAATATCTGATTACAAAAACGATGGGCCAGTTGAAAAAGAAAAATGTAATATACAATGTTATAATAAATAAAATAATACTAATAAAAATAAATAAATAAACTTGGATCAGTGTAGTCTTTGTTTGTGTTCAGGGTGCAGTTCAGTCTCCGTCCTGCAGGTGTCGCTGCTCTGCTGCTTCATTTCACCGCACAGAAGAAGAAGTAGAAGAATAGGAGGAGAAGAAGAAGAAGGAGAAACAAAGAGACTTGTGCAGATTTTCCTCCAAAATAAAAAAAAATGAGGGAAAGACGAACGGAGAAGATTTAAGAAGATTCTTCCTCTTCCTCTTCTTCTTCTTCTTCTTCTGTGTTTTAAAAACCGGCGGCTTCATCATGGTGAGTGTCTACAGACACAGAGACAGACAGAGACAGAGAGACAGACAGAGAGACAGACGGATGCTGCAGTGAGCTTCACCGTTTATTTACCTGCAGAAACAGCTGACTGATAAAATCAGTAGAAAAATGAAGAGAGTTTGGTTTGACGGTGGAATCAGCTGAGAGGAGAATCTTCAGTTTTCATGTGAGACTGGATGTTCAGCAGAGTCCAGGTCTCAGCAGACACGTCGAGGTCTGGAGTCCAGACTCTGGACGGACAGAAGAATCAATCATGTTTCTAATGAAGATTTCACGTTAAAAAAAACGACGAGTCCATTAATCGATCAACTGAATCTGACATCTGAATTCATGTTAAGTAATCGAGACATTTTCGCTGTTTTCTGACATTTTACAGACGAAACAACTAATTGATTAACTGAGAAAATAACGATCAGATTATTGGTAACGACAGTAATCAACTGTTCATTGTTTAAATCAGTTTAGTTTTACAGTCCGAGGTGAATCTTGACCAGTTCTAGTCTGATCTGATCTGATCTCATGTCAGATTCATTCTAAAAACTCAAGTCAACATTGCTTATCAACTTTCATGTGTACATGTACTACATGTGTGTATGTACTTCTGTTAACTTCAGTTCAGAGGAACGCTGACTTATAAACTGTTTATCTGTAACTAATAAAGTTAAACTTATAAAACTTTTTAGTTACTCTAATCACCATGGTTACCAACCAGTCAGATAGTTTCTGTGGTGTCGTGGCTCCGTTTGAACACGTCTCAAGATGCTTTTTAGTCTAATAGAAGAAACAAACTCCCTGTGAGCGTCTTATGCAGGTGGGACTGAAATCTGTTCTCTGGATTTTCTTTGGTGTATTTTGTAACGTGGTGAAACAGTTTTGATTCTTCTTCTTTGTCTTCCTGTTGTTTGTGTCAGTCTGAAGAAGCTGCAGGAGCAGAGCGAGGCCCTGAGAAAGAGGAGGAGGAGGAAGAGGTAGGACGAGGAGCAGGAGGACAGTCAGGGCAAGAAGAAGGAGGAGGAGGAGGAGAGGTTGCCATGGAAACCCCAAGCGGTCCTGTTTACTGTATCTGCAGGAGACCAGACATCAACTGTTTCATGATGTAAGAAAACTCAACCACCTGTCTGAGAATATCAGAGACCATCGACAGTTTACACTAACCTGTCTGTCTCTCACCTGTCTGTCTGTCAGCGGGTGCGACAGCTGTACTGAGTGGTTTCATGGAGACTGTATTGGAGTTTCAGAGAAAGCAGCTAAAGCCATCAGGGTTTGGTACTGTCCGTCCTGCAGAGGTCAGTGTTTACACGTCTACACTTACATCACTGAAAACACAGCTAACAGCTAATACACAGCTAACAGCTAACACACAGCTAACAGCTAACACACAGCAAACAACCAATACACAGCTAACAGACAGCTAACACACAGCTAAGAGACAGCTAACACACAGCTAACAGCTAATAGACAGCTAACAGACAGCTAACAGCTAACACACAGCTAACAAACAGCTACCAGACAGCTAACAGCTAACACACAGCTAACAGCTAATACACAGCTAACAGCTAACACACAGCTAACAATTAACACACAGCAAACAGCTAATACACAGCTAACAGCTAACACACAGCTAACAGCTAACACACAGCTAACAATTAACACACAGCTAACAGCTAATACACAGCTAACAGCTAACACACAGCTAACAGCTAATACACAGCTAACAATTAACACACAGCTAATACACAGCTAACACACAGTTAACAGCTAATACACAGCTAACAGCTAACACACAGCTAACAATTAACACACAGCTAACAGCTAATACACAGCTAACAGCTAACACACAGCTAACAATTAACACACAGCTAACAATTAACACACAGCAAATAGCTAATACACAGCTAACAATTAACACACAGCTAACAGCTAACAAACAACTAATACACAGCTAACACACAGCTAACAGCTAACACACAGCTAACAATTAACACACAGATAACAATTAACACACAGCAAACAGCTTATACACAGCTAACAATTAACACACAGCTAACAGCTAACACACAGCTAACAGCTAACACACAGCTAACAATTAACACACAGCTAACAGCTAACAAACAACTAACACACAGCTAACAACTAACACACAGCTAACAGCTAACACACAGCAAACAGCTAATACACAGCTAACAATTAACACACAGCTAACAGCTAACAAACAACTAATACACAGCTAACAGCTAACAAACAACTAACACACAGCTAAAAGCTAACACACAGCTAACACACAGCTAACACACAGCAAACAACTAATACACAGCTAACAGCTAACACACAGCTAACAGCTAACACACAGCAAACAACTAATACAGAGCTAACAGCTAACACACAGCTAACACACAGCAAACAACCAATACACAGCTAACAGCTAACACACAGCTAACAACTAACACGCAGCTAACAGACAGCTAACAGCTAACACACAGCTAAGAGACAGCTAACACACAGCTAACAGCTAATAGACAGCTAACAGACAGCTAACAGCTAACACACAGCTAACAAACAGCTAACAGCTAACACACAGCTAAGAGACAGCTAACACACAGCTAACAGCTAACAGACAGCTAACAGACAGCTAACAGCTAACACACAGCTAACAAACAGCTACCAGACAGCTAACACGTAGCTAACAGACAGCTAACAGCTAACAAACAGCTAACACTCAGCTAACAGACACCTGTTAGCTGAGTGTTAGCTGTTAGCTGTGTGTTAGCTGTTAGCCGTTAGCTGTGTGCTGTGTCCCTGCAGACAGAGACCCATCTCTGGAGATTAAATACCGTCCTAAGAAGACGAAAGAGAAGGAGGAGAAAGAGTCGGAGCCAGAGAGAGAGGACAAACATGATGGAGATGGAAGCTCCACCCCCCAGCCCAAGACTGACAGGAGGCGGGGCTCACAGGTAACTTAGCAACCAGGTATATGTTTCTGTAGTACATTTATTCAGTCAGAAGTTTATAGTGTTTTGTATCTTATTGTGTTCAGACTTTCGATAATAGTTCCTATAATAACATTTGAAGTCCTTTAAATTCTTCCACGTAAACAATCAGATTATACAGTTTTATTTTTGAGTTTATTTAATCTGTTCACACTCATCTTCAGAGAGCGCGTCCTTCTTCCTCCTCAGTATTCTTCAATGTAACATTTTGTGCGATGTGTTGTGTTTGAGATCAAGCGCTCAGCCCGGATGTGTGGAGAGTGTGACGCCTGTCTGAGGACGGAGGACTGCGCTCAGTGTGACTTCTGTAAAGACATGAAGAAGTTCGGAGGTCCAAACAAAATCCGACAGAAGTGTCGACTGAGGCAGTGTGAGGTCCGAGCGCGGGTGAGTCTTCATCACATGATCACAGGTTCAAACAGAACTTTTAAAACTGACAGTGTTGGTTTGTTTCATTCATGATGTGAGAATAAAACCTGAGACTTTAGAATCAGTGTGAAGGAAAAAATGTGACGGGACGCAGCTCGTCTGTCTTCTTCAGGGACACTGACACTCAGGGTGTCCACTGTCAGGGTGGTGGAGGAGGATGACAATTACACAATTTCATGAAGGATATCTGCAGTTGTTGATACTGATTAAATGTTAAAATGTTATAACTCTTAGCTCTCTGTTAGCTGTTAGCTGTTAGCTGCTGTTAGCTCTCTGTTAGCTGATTCCTAGCTCTCTATTAGCTGTTTCCTAGCTCTCTGTTAGCTGATTCCTAGCTGTCTGTTAGCTGTTAGCTGCTGTTAGCTCTCTGTTAGCTGATTCCTAGCTCTCTGTTTGCTGTTAGTTGCTGTTAGCTCTCTGTTAGCTGTTTCCTATCTCTCTATTAGCTGTTTCCTAGCTCTCTGTTAGCTGATTCCTAGCTATCTGTTTGCTGTTAGCTGCTGTTAGCTCTCTATTAGCTGTTTCCTAGCTCTCTGTTAGCTGATTCCTAGCTATCTGTTAGCTGCTGTTAGCTCTCTGTTAGCTGTTTCCTAGCTCTCTGTTAGCTGATTCCTAGCTATCTGTTTGCTGTTAGCTGCTGTTAGCCCTCTGTTAGCTGTTTCCTAGCTTTCTGTTAGCTGTTAGCTGCTGTTAGCTCTCTGTTAGCTGTTTCCTAGCTTTCTGTTAGCTGTTAGCTGCTGTTAGCTCTCTGTTAGCTGATTCCTAGCTATCTGTTTGCTGTTAGCTGCTGTTAGCTCTCTGTTAGCTGATTCCTAGCTGTCTGTTAGTTGTTGGCTTATTGATTTAAAAATGAATTTATTGATCCTTCAGAGTCTGTGATCAGAACAGCGTCCAGAGCAACGGTCTGTTGACTTTAGATGCTGTAGTTGACCAATCAGAATTGAGTATTTAAAGTTGTGTAATAATGTAGCTGTAGTCAGAGAAAGAAGGTGATTTACTGATATGTTTCTCTAAATATGACTGAATGATATTGTTGTTTTTGATCTGAGTAGAAGATGCTTCGTGTCAAAGACGAGGAGATGAGTCGGAGCGGTGCCAGGGGGCGGGGCCTCCCGAGGAGAGGAGTGGGGCATCAGACAGAGGAAGAAGAGGAGGAGGAGGAAGAGGAGGATGAGGGGGCGTTTAGTGAGAGCGAGCTGGAGCTGTACGAGCAGTACAAAGCTGCTGGATTCAGAGACCTGGTCAGTGTGTCGGTGAGTGTTTCTGACCAATCAGCTGTCAGAACAGACGCTTCCTGTGTTGTGACGTGTCTTCTTGTTGTAGGTGTGGCACAGCGAGGATGAGGACGCTCAGTCGGACTGTCTGAGGAAGAAGGCGGTGAAGGTGAAACACGTCAAGAGACGAGAGAAGAAGCCAGAGAAGAAGGTGGGGACGCTTTGACTTTAGACCGCTGATGATGTCACTGATGATGTCACTAACACGCCTGTCCTCCCCTGTAGAAGTCTGTCTTGGCTCCTAAAGAGGAGGCGAAGCCTCGACGTCACAAAGTGAAGCAGCGTCACAGGGAGCGCGTGCGGCACAGCGAGCGAGGAGGAGAGGGTGGGGTTAAGGAGGTGGGCGGAGCTTTGAGGCAGTGTCTGGGTCCAGGATGCGTCCAGCCGGCGAGGGCCAACTCCAAATACTGCTCCGAGGACTGTGGCATGAAGCTCGCCGCCAAGTGAGTCTGATCACACGGTTCGACCTCCAGACTTCCTCTGAAACAGAAACGATACGATCGATCACAAAAAGATCAATAATCATTTCAGAACAGAACTCGGTGAACTCTGACAACTACTGCTGGTATAATGATATCTGACTGCTGTTGGTCAAAGGTTCAGTATGTATTAATTCTTCTTTATTTTAATTTATTGATGAACAGGGATGTGAAAGGACACTTCATCCTGTTTGTGAAGGACGTATTGATCTGGTTCACTTAAGACATTTCAACATTTATAGAAGCTTGATTGAGGAGAATAGAAGACTAACAGTCCAGTTTGATCAAAGCACAGAAACTGATACTGAGGACGTCTCCACTGAGTCACCTTCAAAATAAGAGGGCCAGAAAATATCGACAGACTTAAATATCATAATATTCTGTTTGTGATACTGTATCAAAAACACTGATATCATGATATTATGACACATGCAAAAATTGTGGCAGTGGTTTATTTTGTGTTGTGTTTAAACCCCCGACCACTAGATGGCAGTGTCTTTAACTGTCTTCATTATTAAACTCATTAAACTCAGGTTTCATGTATATTGTGGTTTGTTCTCTATACGGTGTCCGTTTTCCTAAAATTGTATCAAAAACTAACAAATTCATAATAACTTGTAATCCCCGTATCGCACCGACAGACTCTTGCTAATACACAGTCCTATTTCAAGACTCTGTCTCTGTGTCTCTGTGTCTGTCTTTGTCCTCCAGTCGTATCTATGAGATCCTCCCTCAGAGGATCCAGCAGTGGCAGCAGAGTCCATGCGTTGCTGAGGAGATGGGGCGGAGACAGCTTGAGCGAATCAGGAAGGAGCAGCAGGCGGCGAGGCTCCGCCTCACGATGATGGAGAAACGTTTCCATGAGCTTGAAGGCATCATCGCCAACGCCAAACAACAACAGGTCCAACAACACGAGGAGGTACGAGATGGAGGGACAGACAGTTAGATCTTGAGTCATCTGCTTTCTCTGATCTTTCTGTCTGTCTGTCCGTCTGTCTGTCTGTCTGTCTGTCCGTCTGTCCGTCTGTCTGTCCGTCTGTCTGTCTCTCCAGGTGACTGAGGGTGATGGTGATGACACAGACCTTCAGATCTTCTGTGTCTCCTGCAGTCATCCCGTCAACCCAAAGGTGGCGCTGAGACACATGGAGAGATGCTATGCTAAGGTCAGTCTGAGCAGGTGTCAACACTGAGAGACACAAGAGGAGACTCGTTTATTATTTATCTGAAAGGGACAGTCCGTATTATCTGCAGTGTGGTTCTAAGAGGTTCTTCTCCGGTCAGTGTGTTACCTTCAGTAGATGGAGAAGCAGCAGGAGAACCGGTGTGTGAAGTTAATCAATGTCCTGCTGTGGACAGATTCAGCAGCAAAATAAAAAGTCAATGTCAGTTTAAGTGTACACTATATTTAGAATATTTTCACCTCTTAACCCAGGGGTGTCAAACATACGGCCTGCGGGCCAAAACCGGCCCGCCAGAGGGTCCAGTCCGGCCCACGGGATGAGTGTGAAAATTACAGAGAAGACATTAATTTTAGGGTTGAAACGATTCCTTGAGTAATTCGAGTACTTCGATAATTAAAACCGAACAGATGTACGTCACACTGTGTTTCACATGTGAGGTTATTAAAGACCAGAGTATTGATGAGCACTGACATTTAAATTTTGATGTAATTGATTATGACACGGCTGCAGCATCTCTCCTCTCTGTCAGTGCAGCTCCTCCACACACACAAAAATAAAAATGACAAAGTTGGTGACAAACCAAACCTGTGTGTCCACACAAATAAAGTGTTTGTGTGAAACACTGCAGAGTTTAACATCGTGCTGTTTACAGACAGTCTGCTGTCTGTAGTTAGACAGACAGACAGAGGGTCGTGTCTAGAAGGGAACCCTAGACCTGTGAAAGATCACGAGAGTTTGATTATTTTAGTAGAAATAACGGAAACAAATCTCGCGCGCGAGAGAGAGAGAGAGAGAGAGAGCATGTTACTGTTTCCTTTTTTGAAAACTTGTACTTTAATGGTTTTCTTATCGTTATTTTCTGATGATTAAATACAGACCCTGTCCTCCGTCCCCTGTCCTCTGTCCCCTGTCCTCCGTCCCCTGTGCTCCGTCCTCTGTCCTCTGTCCCCTGTCCTCTGGGGGTCTGGGAGCGTCTGTCCTGCTCCAGAAGAACCATGTTGTGATTTTAACATGTGAACAAAACGTTCTGGTGTTTCAGTTAAAGAGTTCGTTCATCTTCTGTTTGTGGTTCTGCAGACGTCACTACCTTTACTTTTACCTTTGGACTTGAAAAAAAAAGAAAGAAAGTAAAGTAAAAACAGTAAAAGTAAATCTACAGTAAAAGTAAAGTTACTTTACTGAGTATTTTTACTTTAGTAATTTATAGTTGTTCATTTAATAGACCTGTCTTATCTTCTCTTTTGTATTTTACCATTGTTCTTAAATAAAGCAAAAGTAATGTAATAGAAAAAATGCAGAACACACAATATTTCTTATCTGATTACTCGATCAATCGCCAGAATAATCGATAGATTATGCTTTAATTTTACTGGTCCGGCCCACTTGAGATCAAACTGGGCTGAATGTGGCTCCTGAACAGAATGAGTTTGACCCCCGTCTTTATCTTTCTGTCAGACAGACTTTTCTGACAGGAAACCACCGTTATATCACACAGATCTCACTCTCTACAAACCAACCAAACTCCATTCATAAAATCAGTGATTTTAGCTCACAGAACACAGGAGATGTTGGTCTGCTGCTGCCTCATCTGTTAGTGTGTTTGTGTTCTGAGATTTAAAATAATATGAAACAGAGCAACAACAACAACATTAGAAATTAGGAATCATTGTGTCGTCATATCTGCTCATCCCCAGCAGACAGAGTTTAAATCTCAACTGTCTCTGTGTCTCTGCGTTCAACAGTATGAGAGTCAGACATCGTTTGGTTCCATGTACCCAACACGTATCGAGGGGTAAGAACGCCTGTCTCTCTGTTTTCAGTCTGTCACAGTGAGATCTGTCTGTCTCTCATGTGTCTGTCTGTCTGTCTGTGTTTCAGAGCGACCCGGTTGTTCTGTGATGTGTATAACCCTCAGAGTAAGACGTACTGTAAGCGGCTGCAGGTTCTGTGTCCTGAACACTCCAGAGACCCAAAGGTTTGTCTACTTTTATTAAAAAATAACAGAACATCAGACAGTTCAAATGTTCCATTAGGGCTGGACGGGATGACAAAATTTTCATATCACGTTTTTTTTTTTTTTTTTTTAAATCATATCGGTTTCACGGTATTTGACGGTTGTCCTGGATGGACTAATGTTGAGGAATTTTACTCCTTTAGGCTAAAGCTGATATGACCAGTTCACATTTGGGGTCAGTTATAAATCCTAAAATCATATTTGTACTGTCTGTGTCCTCCGTGTCTCTGAGTCGGCTAGTGCTGTCCTGATAAGACGGTCTCCGTCTCCCAGGGAACTGAAGGATGTAGAAGCGAGTTCATCCTGTTTGTGAAGGAAATCTTGAGAGCTGGTTAACTTGTTTCAGGAGACTGTGGTGAATTTAGCAGAAGTGGGTCCAGTACTAAGCTCATTCAGCTACACGTGTGAGGATTCTGAGTATCTGATCCTAAACAGGACGACTTATTTTAAGTCTCAGCACTGCATCAACGAACAGCGTAACAGTCATATTATGTACTCACAAAAATAAAATAATATACAGGAAATGTCTTTAGTTTTAGTTTTTGTCAGATTAGTCCACTTTGTCAACACAACAAGTGTGAGGACGTATTAGTGTCTCTTTATTGAGACTGACACGTTTACATGCTGGTTAAGGGGCCTTCACATGACAAGAAATTTGCTCTTCGCTCACCGCCAGGTAGGGCGCAGAGGCGCCGAGCGGACGCGGAGGAGCTCAGGTGTACGTCATCAACAAGTGCGAGCTATTCAACGTTGCTAGGCAACACCAAACGCTACTTGTCACTCCGGAAATAAAAAGGACGAGGAGGAAAAAGCAGACTCCTGTTCTGCAGAAACTAACCACAGCTCTGTGTAACAACATGACAGGATTTACTGTCGCTGAGCTGAAGGACAGTTTATATCTGTGAAGCACTGATCCTGTCACTGTGTCTGCCTGGAATAACAAACACACACACATAAACTAACGTTAGCATTGTATTTAGCTTAACAGTAGCTCGTAAACTCTGCCCAATCACAAGCCTGGTAGCCCGATCTGACTACTGACATTTCACCAAGTAATCCTCTTCCTGTCGAGGTCGTGGTTTGATTTTAATGTGGTGTTTTACAGTTCGGGGAACTCGGAAACACAGAGAAAGAGTTTTTCTTCCATTTTCTCTCCCTCCTCTGTTTGTATGTGTCACTTCTGGCTACGTCACATTCAGCTGTTATCTCATTGGTTGCGCTTTGAAAGGTCAGCGGCAAACGAGGTCAAAGTTCAAATAATTTGAACTTTGGGCGCAGCGGTGAGCGGCAGATCCGAGCGGTGCGCCACGCCGAGGGTACGCCACCGCTCTCTCCATAGAAAACAATGGGACAGCCAGCGTGAAGCGTTTTTACCGCTGGTCATGTGTAGAGGCCTTTAGCGCGTCGCCTTCATTAAATATTTCTGTGTAAAACATCAAAGTCTCCTGAAACTTCTTCAATCACCAGTTTACCAGCTTTCAAGATTTACTTCACAAACTGGCGTCACGAACAGGATGAAGTGTCTTCTACATCATTTATCTCTCTAGATGATGGAGACCCAGAGACACAGAGGACAGTTAGGATTCATAACTGACCCCAAACATGACATGGACATATTAACTTCAGCCTAAAGGAGGAAATCCTCCTCATAAACATGAAATGAAACTATAGAAGGTGGGAACCAGAAATGTCCATCTGTCCCCCATCAGGTGCCAGCAGACGAGGTGTGTGGGTGTCCTCTGGTTAAAGATGTCTTTGAGCCGACAGGAGAGTTTTGTCGCGTTTCAAAGAGGAAGTGTAACAAACATTACTGCTGGGAAAAACTTCGCCGCGCCGAGGTCGACCTGGAGAGAGTCCGAGTGGTAACAAAACTTTATTAACATGACACTTCATTAACATCACAGGAAGGACCTGACAGTCCACAACATAATCCTCTGTCTGTCTGTCTGTCTCTCTCTCTGTCTCTCTGTCCATCTGTCTGTCTCTCTCTCTGTCTGTCTCTCTGTCAGTGGTATAAGCTGGACGAGCTGTTTGAGCAGGAGAGGAATCTGAGGACGGCGATGACGAATCGAGCGGGTTTATTGGCTCTGATGCTGCACCAGACGATCCAACACGACCCAATCACAACTGACCTGCGCTCTGCCAAGGACAGGTAGACTGACAGGTAGACTGACAGGTAGACTGACAGGCAGACAGACAGGCAGACAGACAGGTAGACAGACAGGCAGACAGACAGGCAGACAGACAGGTAGACTAACGGGTAGACTGACAGACAGGTAGACTGACAGGCAGACAGACAGGTAGACAGACAGGTAGACTGACAGGCAGACAGACAGGCAGACAGACAGGTAGACTGACAGGTAGACTGACAGGCAGACAGACAGGTAGACTGACAGGTAGACAGACAGGTAGACTGACAGGCAGACAGACAGGTAGACTGACAAGTAGACAGACAGGTAGACTGACAGGCAGACAGACAGTGAGACAGACAGGTAGACTAACGGGTAGACTGACGGGTAGACAGACAGGCAGACAGACAGGCAGACAGACAGGCAGACAGACAGGTAGACTGACAGGTAGACTGACAGGTAGACAGACAGGTAGACTGACGGGTAGCAGTTATAGAGAGAAACGTAGATTTGTAGAAGCATTCATTAAAATACTGATGGATTTAAAGTGACTTTCCATTTTAAATGTGAATATTTCAGTCAGAGATCTCAAAACAACAAAGTGCATTATGGGAAACAGAGGCAGCACATTAAATCCACACATACATAAACACACACACATGAGATACAGAGCTTTTAATTTCATGATAAAGATGTTGGTCATTAAAAATGAGTCATTAGACAGTTAATTATGAGACACAGAAGGGACAGTCAGGAGACAACACGTCCATGTTTGTTCCTCTGTTGATGTAAAACAGAAACAGTGTTTTTATCAACATGTGATGTCTTACAAAGTGTTTGATTCTGTTTTTATACTCTTTATACTGTTTTAATCCTCCAGAACTACACTACCCATAATTCCACCAGTCAGAGACATTACTGTTGTTACTGAGACACACTGATTAAACACTACAGTTTTTATTATTTTATAAGAATCTGTAAGAAATAATGAGATAAATAATCATGAATACTTACAGAGAGAATATGTGAGATTTATACGATGTAATAAATGTTTAAAACTCAGAGCATTATTATCTGTAATATCATAAAATCTTTTTTTATTGTTTTTCTGTAGTACATTACAGTATATTACATGATGAAACACAAAGATAAAATCAGAATATTGGGCAATAAAAACACAAATAATTCAAATCTGAAGGAGAAAGTAAGAAGTTTTTATTTTACAGCATTTTATTTTCAGAATTTTAATTTTCATCATAATGTATTTTGTCTGATTTGGTTTAAATGAACAAACAGCAGATCACATCAAAATAATAAATAATTATTTCATGTTTAATTGTATAAAATCTACATTTCTTCTGTATGTATTCAGCTGATTATTGATCTATTATTGAACACTTCAACCTGTAGACAGACACAATAATAAGAACACTACATGCAGCTGAAACTTTATCTTCAATTTTTATTGCATTTCTGTTGTTTTTTTATCCTGATGTTCTTTTATCTTTGTATGATTTTGTATCTCCGTGTTCACATGGTTTTATATTTTGTATGTTCTGTTGGTTCATGTTGTTACAAAGTGATGTTTCATTAAAAACTGACAATGTTTTATTAAACATTTCAAACTGGTCTTCTGTCAAATTTTAAATGACATTTTGTAGAGATTCAGTTATAAAAATATTTCTGACATAATGATGTCATTTCTGGAATTAAAACCAGATATAACTGAGGGAAGCTGGAAACTAGTTGTTAGGTTGCAGTTTGAAAATGAATTTCTGAATTTGTCTGTAATAATCTTGAAGACAAATCTCCCCGTTAAAGATCGCACATTAAATATTGGATAAAAAACATATTTAACAAGAATATTGATGGAAACTTGTTTCTTTTTCTAATCAGCTGAAATGAGAAGAATATTCAACATGTTTTACTGGATGTAACGACTGTTTATAATGTAGAAAATGTCTTATAATAGTCAGGTATGGATTTCATTATGATGACATCATTTGGTTACACTATAACCTTGGTTCTCTGAGTGAAGAGACAGTCACATGTTCCATATGTTTGGGGACGTGGATATTTATTTAAGACACACCACTTGGTGGTGCATGTATTCACTGATGAACACTGACTGGAACGGTTCCGAGTGGCCTTGTTCTGTAGAGATAGTCTCTTCACTCAGAGAACCAAGGTAACAATGTAACCAAAGGTTCCCTCTCATATTGAGACGATCTCTCAGTCCCTTCAGGGTTTCACAGGGCATTCTTGGGATTGATTTCACGTTAGAACCACACTCTGTTCTGAGTGTTCTAGCTAACCTTACCAAAAAGCCTCCTCATGGAAAAGAACAGCGGGCAGCGTGCGTTCTCTCTGGACGCAGCCACTGCCCTGCCGACTCCACATTTCCTCGACCACGTCCAGGTGCAGTCTCTGTTTCCCTGGGCCCGGGTCTCCCCTGGAGAGCAGGTCTGTCCCCTGGTTTACCTGCCCAGGTACCTGCATGTCTCTGAGTGACCGTGTGCACGTTCATGTCCACAGCTTGCTGTCTGTCCTCACAAGCATGTGGCAGCCAGATGAGTGGCCCTCAGCTCCAAGGCATTAATATGTTGGCCCTTCTAGGGGACAGTCCAGGTCCCACTGGTGCCCTCGCCCTCGTGAACTGTACCCTGTCCTGCCAGGGGTGCATCTGTAGAGATCACCTGGTGACGCAGAACTGGACCCAGTGAACTCTCCTTTGAAATGTTTGCTGGTAGGCATGCCGCGATTTTTGGAAAAATCGATTTAAATCGATTTTTTTAAATACGATTCGAATCGATTTAATTAAACCATGAATCGCGATGTGGCCTCCAGGCCAGCAGAGGGCGCACTCGAGTTAAACTACGTTCTTGTTCAACGTCACTATATACGGCGCTACGTGTGACGTGCTAGCGCCGCTCCAGCTACAACAGGAAGTCGGGGTGCGCAGCGTGCAGGTCACAAACAAACAGTGCAGCAGCCAGCGAGCAGAGAGCTCCGCAGAGAATACGCAGCGAGTCTATTTTCGACGGATGGCGCGTCAGTTGGCACAGAGCTGGTCGAACGGGCAGGAAGTCAGGCACGGAAAACAGGAGAGAATCCGGTTGATTTTCAAAATAAAACACCCCGTGCAGACTCGCGATCATAAAGACAGACAGAAAAGAAACAATTTAACTACGTAGTCTGCTTATCCATGGTAGAAGCACAAAGAGCAAGGAAAGAGGACTTAATCAACAAAATCAGAGCAAGTAAACATAATCAGACGGGCAAAACGCTCCGCTGCTGAAACGCTTCTGAAACGCTGCTGGTGTAAATTGAAGTCGTGTGCATGACGGAGCAAAACCGCGGCGCAGCCGTTCCGCGGCGCAGGCGCGCCTGGTGTAAATCCCATGGCGGGGGTCGAACTCGAAAGCGAGGTTGAAATTGCGGAGGCACCGAGCAATTTCAAGTCCGAGGTGTGGAAACATTTTGGCTTCCCAAAGACAGTAAATGAAAAAGGAGAAAAGATAATAGACAAGATTAACACAATATGCAAACTATGTATTGAAAAGAGCATAAGAGAAAACACTACAGTATTTTTAAAAAGGGAAAGGCTGGAGAAATAAGAGAGAAATGTAAGAGAAATAATAAAGATAAGAAAATCAGTCATTTGCCTGTAAATTAATTTTGTGTTGTACATGATTTGAATCGTGATTCGAATTGTATCGTGAGTCGAGTGAATCGTGGCATGCCTATTTGCTGGGGTTTCCTACCAGCTGGGAGACACACCCAGCCTCGTGGTGGCCATCATGATGACCTGCAGGTGTCTCTGTGTGTCCAGCTCCAGGTGCCAGAGACGCCTCTGCACCGGAAACGTGCAGAAGAGTCAGCGGCACCACCTGTACAGATGCTGCCGTAACGCCCAGAAGGTGAAGGGCCCTTTCTCTATATGTGTTCTTCTCTGTACTTGTGTTCTTGTGTACTTGAGAAACTTCATCAGTACTGTTCCAATTCAAAAGTCCACATCTCACCAAGTACAGTCAAATGCCTGGACATGTTCTTGCCGCGCCCGTTTTATCACGTTGAGTGGTGGCTTGTGTGGACTTGGGGCAGCCACGTATCCCAGAATGCATTTTTTAGCAATAATGGCAGAGGAGAAGTGTCAAAATACTACTGTTATCACGGAATGTAATTTTAAGATTATTTTATGTGAGAATGTAGACGTTAAAACTTAAAATCTGTGGTCGATTCATCATGATAGCATGTAGTTTAAAATTTGCTCCGAAGTTTTTGGAGATGTGTCGTCCTGCTAACAGGACGGCCAGCATACCTCGCCAGCTGACAAGATGACCAGGCGGTTAGCATTCATGTTACCCCAAGACAAGCTGAGATGGTGATGTCATCAAGTACGCTACCATCCCAATTGCAGAATGACCGTCCTGCGTCCTCCCGTGCTTGAGAGACTGTACTTCCAAGTTGAACTTGCTAAGTCTGAACTTGGCCGGTCTCCAGCCTCTCCTGTTTCAGCGTTAGCCCCCCCACTCTGGTCTATGACCAGTGACTAATGTGACCGGCGTATTTAAAGTATTCTGTATGATTGAAAATATATAAAAATGTTACAGTAGACCCCGTTCTCCCCTGTAAACAGTTTGAAGTATATATTCTGTTTTTAAAGTACATTTTCTGAGTATATTTTTGTAAATAACGTTTGTGTTTTTTTGAGTAGCAGAACAGTTTAATGTGGTCAAACAAATCTGTGGTAAAATGATCATTAAATCCACTTCTTCCTGTCAGATCGATCATGGATGTTTTGTTTTTTTTTCAATAAAACTTTATTTGTCATTTGCAAAATTTACAAAATTACATTCTTTCACAAAGGTGAGTATTATATATTGCAAAGTCAATACAATTTCAGATTCGATCATGGATGTATTCTACACATTTGGGGCGTCACTGACGTCACACCGCCGCCGCCGCTGCTCTGCTCGATGACGTCACATGCGTGCGACAGTCAGACGGCAGTGTTCAGTTGGCGCTCAGAGAGAGACAGGAACAGAATCAGCTGCTGTAAGTACAAACTTTATATCACAGAGATGCTAACAGTTAGCTCACAGTTAGCTAACAGAGGAGGTTTATACTGTCTCAGACTGATCCAGGATCAGCTGTTAGTTCTCCTGTGTGTGAAAACCTTCATGTGTTTCTGTTCAGACTGAAGAGCGACTCTGATTCTTTAATTCTGCAGTAAAACTACTGAGATCACAGATGATCAAAGTCCTGCACTGATCAGTTCACTTCAGTTACATTAAAACAGAATTATTAAGAAAATGTGGAGACAGTCAGGGTTTCATTACTGGACCTTTATTATTATTATTATTATTATTATTACAGATGATGTAATACTTCATACTTTATTATCATAACTGGTGGAGGTCGAGCTCAATTCACATGATTTATTTATTAAAAAATAAAAATATATAACATTATTCCACGTTTTTGAAAGAAGCTGCACAGAAAACAGCATCATAATGAAGTCCTGCAGAGGCTTATTATACATTTATTATAATGCATTATAATGTATTATAATGGAGTCCTGCAGAGCTGCAGAGACGTTCTGACCTATAAATTTTGTTCTTCAGATGTATGAAAACATGTTTTTTGTTTGTTTGTTTGTTTGTTTGTTTCAGATCCCTACAAATGTCTCATCAACATGATTTTAATGGGTTTTATTTGATCTTTTTTTTGCAAAAATGAAATGATAAGCAGATAAAAATCCTGATGATTAATATCACTGATTCATATTTTAATGATCCTCATTAGGGAACAAACTGTAAACTCTTTCCTTGATCCTCAATAATTAATTAACATTAATGATCAATTAATTGATCGATCTTCATTAAAAAGTCATAAAAGTTTTGCTGATACCAGACAATAAGAAATGCATTCTTCCCTCAATCTGAGTTTTATTTCCATGGCAACATGTTGTTTATTCTCTGATGGTGTAAACACATAAAAACACACAAACATTAATGTCCACATATTAAACACATTTACTTAAATATCAGATGGTGTGCATAAAAATAATGTTTTCAGATCTTTATTTGACAGTAGATAAATTAATTTTTTCTTGATCAATCAAAGATCAACTCTTTGATCGCAGTGAAAACAGTGACATCACAGGACGCGACGATGTCACTTCAAATCATTCAGAGGTTTTCAAAATAAACCTTGTTTAAGTGATTTCTGTGTGTGTGTCAGGACTTTAATGTTTTACTGATGATAAAACTGATAACTGATCGATTTGATCGTTCTAATCAGGATGTGAAATGTTCAGTTTGATCTGCAGGTGGATCAGAGATGCAGTCTGGATCAGATCCTGCAGGATCTGGACTGAAGTCAGTCAGAAGGTCCCCTCGTCTGTCTCCTCAGGTTGGTCAGCTCACACACACACACACACACACACACACAGAGTTAACTGTTCACAGGTCAGTTTTACAGCCGCAGCAGCAGTTTGTTCATTAACGTGACTGAAAGAGACGTTCAGGATTGAGTCACGGTTCAACGTTCATGTTTTTCTTCAGAAAATAGTCTTGAAAATGTCTCGTTTTGTCTAAAACACACAGATGTTCAGTTTAATTGATTAATTAATCCTGTCATACTGTTGTCTGTTGAAAAATAAGTCCAAACGTGAAAACAGGTGGAGCTGTTTTCACATGTTTGGACTTATTTTTCAACCAGTGATCAATCTGGCAATAATTTTTCCACCAATCGATCATTTGTTTGGTCCATAAAATGTCCTCAAATGTCTCGTTTTGTCCACAAACTCAAAGATATTCAGTTTGAATGCAGAAGAATTAATCTTGTGATTAATGGACTCTTGGAGGAGATAAAGCTGATGAAACCTGGACTGAAACAGAATCCAAAGTCCAAGTTTAACTGTTCACCACAGAGGGTATTTGTCCCTGTGGAGGCTGAGACAGCTCCCAGTGGACAGTTCAGGGACAGACAGACGATGGTGGACAGGAGAGAAGAGCTGAGCTGCTGCCTTCACTGACTGTCATTAACTACGATGGACTGACTGAACCATGTTACCTGTGAAAACTCGTTCACTCATTCTTCAGAGCTGGGACCAGAAAAAACTTTAAAAATGATTAGATTCATACAAAAGGGAAAAAAAAGTTAAAATTCTGTCATTTCAGTTTCTTAAATGTGAATATTTTCTGACATTTCATGGATCAAACAAACTAATTGATTAGTGGAGAAAGTGATAGCTCATGTTTGGACCTATTTTCAATTGACAAGATTGTGACAGTATTAATTTTTCACCATTTTATGACATTTTATTGACCAAACAACTAATCAATTAGTGGAGAAATTATTGCCAAATTAATCAATATTTGAAAAATGTGAAAACATGTGAAAACAGACCAAATGACTTGGCCACGCCCTCTAAACAGCAGCCCTTGTGGCATGTATCACGAATATGCAAGTAAATGTGTACACACGTGTATCAGGCCCAGAAGTCTCTTGAGCCAATCGCATCATCCCAACAGAAAGTTGACCATTTTAAAGTTTGTGGCAAATTTGGGTGTTTTCCACATGTTGCATTTGAACAAACTCCTCCCACAGAATTCATCAGAACAGTTTCAAAATTGGTGTGTGCCGTCTGAAAACGTCTGCTGTTGGAAGCTTGTTAAGAAAAATGTCGGGCTGTAATCCGGTTCAGGCTGAAATATGCTAATAAGGGTCGGGTCCGGGTCAGTTTGGGACACACTTTTGTTGGCATTGAGCCTCAATGAGCTCTAATCTTCAGGAAATCACAGACTGCTGCTGACTGTTAATCTACCAGCTCGCTGTTTCTGCTCCATCACTGCCTGACAGACAACAGACAACTGATCCACTGAACACAAAACAACCTTGACTTGATTTGTCATTTCTGATGATCTAAAGCCGACTGACACTCTTTGTGTTTCCTTTGACTACTTTAGAATAAGAGACAACTTTTGTTTTGCCAGGGTTTTGCTATTTATAACTCTGTCAGTTGATCGGCTGTTTATAACTCTGTCAGTTGATCGGCTGTTGATAACTCTGTCAGTTGATTGGCTGTTTATAACTCTGTCAGTTGATCGGCTGTTTATAACTCTGTCAGTTGTCTGTTGATGTAAAGTTCAGTTTGTTATCTTGAAAAAAACAAAAGCCCACTGCTCTGAAAACACTCTTTCTCACTGCTGTCAAACTCCATGAATATTTTACTCAGTTGAACTGTTGTTTGTTAAAAATGTGCTGCTTCTAAAACATCATGAATGATTTCTGACATCAGACACTGAGGAGAACATTCAGGTTTCATTTGAGCTCTAATTATTCTGAACTCTGCTTTTATTATGAAGCTGCAGATGTAGGAAATGTTTGTTTGCGTTGCTTTTATTGTTTTAAATGTTTTTATTTTTCTCTTTTCATGTTCAGCACTTTGTGTCGCGTTGAGTTGTGAGATATAAATAAAATTATCATTATTATTATCATGGCTGTTCTAATGTTATTCATTCATTCATTCATTTTCTGTAACCGCTTATTCTGTAAGGGTCGCGGGGGGTGGAGCCTATCCCAGCTGACATTGGGTGAGAGGCGGGGTTCACCCTGGACAAGTCTCCAGTTCATCACAGGACTGACACAGAGAGACAGACGACCACTGACACTCACATTCACACCTACAGACAATTTAGAACCACCAGTTAACCTGCATGCATGTCTGTGGACTGTGGGAGGAAGCTGGAGAACCCGGAGAGAACCCACACAGACACAGGGAGAACATGCAAACTCCACACAGAAAGGTCCAGCCTCAGCCGGGGAGCTGGAGGATCGAACTCAGGACCTTCTGCTGTGAGGCGGCAGTGCTGACCACTGAATCACCGTGACGCCCGTCCTAATGTCAATGAATGTTAAAATGATGGACAGATTAATGGTTGATGAAAATAATCATTAAACTTCACAGCGTCTGTCTCAGTCACTGGTTCAGACCGACTCGGTGCAGTTTGTCCTCTCTGTCCAGCTTCACTTCATGGTTTGACAGATGAATGTTTGACAAAGAGTGATGTCAGACTGAAACAAGAACCAAACATATAACACGTCTCCTCCTCCTGGTTTTGTGTTTCAGTCCAGCAGCAGTAAAGGAAAGGAGGAGAAGAAAGGAGGGAACAGTCTGCAGGAGGTGAAGAGGAGAGGAAGGATGGAGAGGAGCAGAGAGGAAGAGGAGGAGATGACCGACAGGCTGAAGGCGCTGGTGAGCCTCTGAACACATCGGTCTGCTGTATTTATTCTGTTGTTTTATTGTGTTTGTGTGATTGTTGTTGTTGTGTGTGAAGGATCTGTCCCGCAGGTCTGCAGCCTCCGGAACAGGTCTGGTTTACTCTGAGATCTTCACTCATCACAAGAACCTGTGGGAGCCCAGGTACCCTGCTGCACACCTGAGCGCTCATTACAACAACACCTGGCTTTAATATAAGAGATTATCAGTGATGGTTTGTGTGTGGTTGTGGTTCAGTCATCCAGAGAGTCCAGACAGAGTGACGTCCATCATGACGGAGCTGCAGAGACAGGAGCTGCTGTCTCACTGCGTCACAGTGGAGGTCAGTGTTTATGACACTTCAGTTCAGTTCTTACATTTAAAACAAGTTGATTAATGGGAAAAAAAGATCTAATGCAAATAATCGTTACAGGAAAGACTAGAAAAATAAGTCTAAACTCAGCTTTACTGGACAACAAACGACACACAGAAGAGTTTAACGTGTGAACGCAGACAGTTTTTAGTCCTTTGACGATCTCTGCTCTGATGTCCTCTGTTGAGGCTTCGTTAAAGGGTGGCGTGGGTTCAGATAAGTGAATGACTGTCCTGATGGTGGCGCTGTGTGCTGCTCTCTCCTCACTGACTGA
>CM034600.1:40937819-40960319 GCA_020091685.1 Lutjanus erythropterus | reverse complement strand
CCTGTCTGTCTCTCTCCCTGTCTCTCTCTCTCTCTCTCTCTCCTGTCTCTCTCCCTGTCTCTCTCCTGTCTCTGTCCCTGTCTGTCTGTCTCTCTCTCTCTCTCTCTCTCTCTCTCTCTCTCTCTCTCTCTCTCTCTCTCTCTCTCTCTGTCTCTGTCCCTGTCTCTCTGTCCCTGTCTCTGTCCTGTCTGTCTCTCTCTCCTGTCTCTCTCTCTCTCTCTCTCTCTCTCTCTCTCTCTCTCTCTCTCTCTCTCTCCCTGTCTCTGTCCCTGTCTCTCTCTGTCTCTGTCCCTGTCTCTCTCTCTCTCTCTCTCTCTCTCTCTCTCTCTCTCTCTCTCTCTCTCCTGTCTCTGTCCTGTCTCTCTCTCTGTCTCTGTCCCTGTCTGTCTCTCTCTCTCTCTCTCTCTCTCTCTCTCTCTCCCTGTCTCTGTCCCTGTCTCTGTCCCTGTCTCTGTCCCTGTCTCTCTCTCTCTCTCTCTCTCTCTCTCTCTCTCTCTCTCTCTCTCTCTGTCTCTGTCCTGTCTCTCTCCTGTCTCTGTCCCTGTCTCTCTCTCTCTCTCTCTCTCTCTCTCTCTCTCTCTCTCTCTCTCTCTCTCTCTCTCCCCTGTCTCTGTCCCTGTCTCTCTCTCCTGTCTCTGTCCCTGTCTGTCTCTCTCCCTGTCTCTCTCTCTCTCTCTCTCTCTCTCTCTCTCTCTCTCTCTCTCTCTCTCTCTCTCTCTCTCTCTCTCTCTCTCCTGTCTCTGTCCCTGTCTCTCTCCTGTCTCTGTCCTGTCTGTCTCTCTCTCCTGTCTCTCTCTCTCTCTCTCTCTCTCTCTCTCTCTCTCTCTCTCTCTCTCTCTCTCTCTCTCTCTCTCTCCCTGTCTCTGTCCTGTCTCTCTCCTGTCTCTGTCCTGTCTGTCTCTCTCTCTGTCTGTCTCTCAGTGCTCTCAGTCCATCTCTCAGACCGTCTCTGCTCTGTATCCTCACTGGGCGTCTGCAGATTCTGGGTGAGACTCTTTAATAAAGCTGACCTTTATTTTAGATGCAGACAGTTTGTTTTCAGTGTTTTTGTCAGTAACATGTTGTAATCTGTACTCTGGGAGACTGTGATGATGATGGTGATGATGATGATGATGATGAATCTGGGACAGACGACATGAAGACAAACAAACAGCTGGAACATTTTCTTTAAATATTCTTTAAAACTTCCTGTTTTCTTCCTGTTTCCTGAGCAGCAGGCAGTTCATTGGCTGAGGCAAAATCATCAGAGCAACAGACAATGAGCAGAGTGCTCAGCAGAGTAGCCCGCCCCCTCTGTTGCCACGACAACAGGTCTGGTTTATGATGAGAGGATGATGGAGCATCTGAACATGTGGGACAGGTGAGTTACCTGTAGCATGAGAACCACGTGTGTGTACAGTTTCTGAGAAGGTTCCTCACAATTAAACTGAGGTTTAAATTAAGGCGAGTTTAAAAGTAAGAAAACTGACAACAGTTAAGTAATTACTGATGTTTAACAACTGTATGTATTTGGAGCATTTTGAAGCAGCGCGCCCAGTGGTGGCGCTGCGTATTAATGTTGGAGAAACAGTTAACTGATGTTATAAATTATTAAGATATTAAGAAATTCAAGATGTTTATTGGTTATACAATCCTGAGAAATTCCATTAAAGAGTAACAGTGACTCACGCTGTGACATCATGCAGACATCACCTGAACAGCCTCAGAGGATCGCCAAATCTTCTCCAAACATAAACAGCTAGGATTGGTTGATCGTTGCCAGCGGATACCAGCGCTTAGCAACAGAGGAGGAGCTGTCAAGGTGTCACAGAATGCGGAAATGACTTTTATATTGGAATCCATTAATTACATGAAACAAAAATAAATACATACATCACATGTATTTTATCAATGTGTGTGTGTGTGTGTGTGTGTGTGTGTGTGTGTGTGTGTGTGTGTGTGCGTGTACAGTGTGCAGCACATTGAGCAGATGAAGGCCACAGCAGTGATGAAGCCCAGAGATTTACACAAACTGTCAGAAGAATTTCGCTCCATTTATATCAACAACCAGAGTTTCCAGTCGGCTCTGCTGGCTGCTGGAAGCTGCTTCAACGCTGTGGACAACATCCTCACTGGACAGGTAACACACACACACACACCTGGACACACCTGGATACACAGGTAACACACACACACACACACCTGGACACACCTGGATACACAGGTAACACACAGAGACCTGTTTACACTTTGCACTTGTTATTATACTGTAAAGTGTAAAATGATCTCTTGTATGTATTAAAGTACTACTGTAATACAGTAGAGTATCAGTAGTTTACTGAATATTATTATAAAGTGTTAATTTTTCTACAAAGGAAACCAGTTAGTTGTTTATAGTAACAGACTTCCTCTTTTGTATATTTCACTATTGCTTGTTAATAAAGCAAAACTATTTCTTATCTGATTACTCAATGGAATAATCAGTAGAATACTCGATTACTAAAGTAGCTGGTAACTGCAACCCTGAAAAAAAATATCTGTTTACATCCAAATTTAAGGAGAGAAGTCAACTACAACTCCCAGGGTGCATTTCACTGACAAACAGCCAATCACAGAGCGTCACATCGTGTGATATTTGGTGTGTTCAAATGGGGCTGTTTACCGTGTTTACCGTGTTTTCCAGCGCATTTAAACGCCTCCCATATGTTGCCTTAATAACATAAACCGGAAGTTTTCTATTTGCTCAGAGTTCACGATGTTCTATTCATGACGGCTGTGTTGTAATTACAAGTTCAGTTTGAACGCAGCATCCTCTGCTAGTGTCAGTGCTGCTACTGCTCAGAACCTCCACATGATGTCATCAATAGATCAATATTCAGTAAATATTAAGTGATTTATTATAACAAAAGAAACTCAAAGTATCCAGACGATATAACTGAAGAACCAGACCATCAGGCAGCAGCTCTGTGAGGAGACACAGCACAGCTTTGAGCTAAATGCTAACATCAGCATGCTAACATGCGCACACTGACAATGCTAACATGCTAATGTTTAGCAGTTACAATGTTTACCATGCTCACCATGTTAGCTTAGCATGCTAACATTAGCTAATGATCAGTAAAGACAGAATGCAGCTGAGGCTGATGGGAATGTCTGTAGTCCTGCAGGTGTTTGGTCATAAACAAAGTGTCGGACACACCTGTCCAGTTCTGTCCAGTCCTGACTCGTCCTCTCGTGTCCTCAGGTGAGTAACGGCGTGGCGATCGTTCGTCCTCCTGGTCACCATGCAGAGAGAGATTCTGCCTGCGGCTTCTGTTTCTTCAACACGGCAGCGCTTGCCGCTCGTCACGCCCAGAAAATATCCCAGGATGCACCGCTCAGAGTCCTCATCCTGGACTGGGACGTTCACCATGGCAATGGGACGCAGCACATGTTCGAGGATGATGACAGGTGAGGAAGAGGAGGAGGACAGGGATGAGGAGGGTTATGTGACATAAGCTGAAATAATGATGATGTTTCTGTCTGTCCCCAGTGTCCTGTACATCTCTCTCCATCGCTATGACAACGGGATGTTCTTCCCATTTTCAGAGGACGCTGCCCCTGACAGGGTGGGCGTGTCCAAGGGGGCAGGATTTAACGTCAACATAGCTTGGAGCGGAGGACGAATGGGCGACTCTGACTACCTCGCTGCCTTTCACCATGTCATCATGCCGATCGCCACAGAGGTACCACACACACACACACACACACACACACACACACACACACACACACACACCTTATCGATCAGGCCTGACGCCGTTCTCTGATTGGTCGATCCTCTCTCTTTGTGCAGTTTAACCCCGGTCTGGTTCTGGTGTCGGCCGGCTTCGATGCTGCTCGTGGGGATCCACTGGGAGGATATCATGTGACCCCGGAGGGATACGCCCACCTCACACACCTGCTGATGTCACTGGCCGGGGGGCGTGTCCTCCTCATCCTGGAGGTGAGAGATGATTGGATCTCTTCCCACATTGTCCCTCCCTCGTTTTTATTTGCTGTGAAAGTGTCGTCACAGTTTTTGACATCAGAAGTGACTTTTTCTTTAGTTCTCGGTGTGTTTTTGATGTGACGTGTCTGTGTGTCTCAGGGAGGTTATAACCTAACGTCCATCTCTGACTCCATGGCGATGTGCACCAGCGTGTTGCTTGGAGACCCTCCTCCCTCCTTGGTGGCGCCCCTCCCCCCTCCTCATCAGTGCGCCGTGGCGGCAATCAACGAGGTGATCCGACACCACGCCCCCTACTGGAGGTCCCTGAGGATTCACAGTCAGTGTCTGTTTGATTCCACTCCACTGATGTTTATTGTGTTTTATTTGGTTTTA
This sequence comes from Lutjanus erythropterus, assembly GCA_020091685.1. Taxonomy (NCBI): domain Eukaryota; kingdom Metazoa; phylum Chordata; class Actinopteri; order Lutjaniformes; family Lutjanidae; genus Lutjanus; species Lutjanus erythropterus. The sequence goes on along the minus strand of CM034600.1, from coordinate 40,955,977 downwards.
CTTAAAACTGTTTGACTCTTCTTTCAGTCCCAGAGTCTGTGCTGGAGGCCCTTCCAGCCCTGAAGCATCGTGGGAAGCGTAGTTCTAAAGGAAAAGGCAGGAAGTCAGAGCAGAGCGGCACAGACAGACCACCGCTGCCCCCTACAGGACGGGACGACTCAACGGTAAAACAAAACAAAGTTTAAATGTTGACATCAGACTGAAGAACGAGTGAAATGTTTCCTATTAGCTGTTTTTGTCCAATCAGACGGAGCCCAGTCTGGAGCAGCTCACACAGGGATTGGCCAGTTTGGACATCAGTCAAACCTCAGCCAATCACGCTCCGGTCACGTCCACCCTGGTGGGTGGGGCCAGGCCGAAGGTCCACCTCAGCCCGGAGAAGGTCGCCTGTGAAGGTGAGGTGAAGGCGGAGTCAGGAGGAGGGACGGCTGAGCAGAGCCAATCAGCAGAGAACTCGCTGCTGCAGACTCAGGTGAGCAGGAATCCACCTGTCTGTATATCCCACAATCCTTTGCACCTGTAACAGCTGAGAATAGGATTCCTACTGATAACTCAACATCCGACCAATCAGAGGGTTGATACATCACATGACCACAGTGACATCATCCTGTCAGATTTCCAGCTGCAGCTCAGGTGTTTACGTCACCTGTCAGAATCAGAATCAGAGTTGAATTTTTGAGCTCATTCACGTCTAAAAATAAAAATGATGTTGGAGGCACAGTAATATTTTTGTTTGTTTTATTTCTTGTAGATGTAATTCTATGGAAAGTTTTGTTGTTTGAACAGGGGGTGGAGCTCGAGGGCAGAAACACAGGTAATATAAGGTGAAGGTGATGAGCAGCAGGTGTGTGAACAGGGCGAGCAGACAGTTTTTTGACCGTGTGGCAGCATGGACGTTTGTTGGACAAAGTGTTGGAAATCAAACTGTTAAATGGAGACTTGACTGTGATGGACACTAAACCGTCTTTAATGGTTCACCTGTGTGAAGGTGAGCACCGCTGAAAATACATGGGTCACCGCACCCAAAGAGACCGGCGTATTGGACATTGGTTTATTCTTGTTGCCAAGAACACACGTCCAAACAAGTTGTCCCTGTCCACCCCTCAGTGGACTTAAACGTAAATGTTGAAGTTTTTATTGAAAGACTCTATAAATGATATTTGAGTCTTTAAAACTTTTTTAAACTAAAATCTGATAAACAGTTAAAAACATTGTTTGTCTGTTTTTACTGTTTGTCTCAGTGAACGTCTCATTTGTCCTCATTACTCTGCTGAGGGATTATAACAGAAGGACAGACAGAGACAGTTCAGACGTCTCCATCAGGTCTTTTTGTAGCTTACTGTAAATTCTGTATTTTATATTTTATCTTGTTGTCTCATTAATCATCACAGGCTGTTGCCATGGCAGCGTCAGAGTTGGTTGGAGATGGGGCTGCAGGTGGAGCGGGGGCGGAGCCAGAGACAGAGGGAGCGTGTGGTTGGTCGAAGCCTCAGACGTCTCTGGAGCTGCTGTGTGGAGGACAGACGGACGTCAGAAAAACTTATTTTTATATCACTTAATAAACCTGTCTGTCTGTCTGTCCTCATCACTTACCTGTCTCTCTCTGTCTTCAGGGCACTCTGTATGTGGTCGACCCTCTGCCCTGGTGTCCTCACCTGGATGCTGTTAAGCCCCTCCCCTCCTCAGGTATCAATGTCTTCGCGTACTGTCAGGACTGTGGCTCAGAAGCTGAGAACTGGACCTGTCTCACCTGCTACCAGGTGACCTGTCTCACCTTCACCACATGCTCTGTCTCACCTGTTGATGATAAACGTCTCACCTGTCGTCCTCCCGTCTCAGGTGTTCTGTGGTCGTTATGTTAATGAGCACATGGTGACTCACGGCGTCGTGTCCGAACACCCGCTGGTTCTGAGCTTCTGTGATCTGTCGGTGTGGTGTTACCTGTGTGAGTCCTACGTCCACAACCAGGTACCTCTGACCCCGCCTCCCTGCTCACTTAAGGGACAGTTCACATTATTTTAACTGTGTTTGTATGAAGCACAGTGAGCGTGTCTCCCACAGTAGATGGAGGTCAGTTTAAGTGTTTGTTATATTTAGAATATTCTCATGTCTTTATCTTTCTGTCAGACAGACTTTTCTGACAGGAAACCACTTATAAAAGACAAATATGACTCTCTACAAACCAACCAAACTCCATTAAACACTAAAGTCTCACAATAACACAAATAATTTGCCATTTTTAGAGAAAAAAAGTCACCAAAAAGGAATTATACTTAGAGAAAAGTCGTTGAAAAAGTTCTCTTGTTTAGAGAAATTCATTAAAAAGTCACATGTAGAGAAAAAAAGTCAGATTCACTAAAGTCTCACAACAACAAACACACTAACAGATGAGGCAGCAGCAGACCAACAACTCCTGTGTTCTGTGAGCTAAAATCACTGATTTTATGAATGGAGTTTGGTTGGTTTGTAGAGAGTGAGATTTGTCTGAGATAACGGTGGTTTCCTGTCAGAAAAGTCTGTCTGACAGAAAGATAAAGAGGTGAAAATATTCTAAATATAGCGTACAATTAAAGTGATACCATCTACTGTAGAAGTTTGTCGTACAGTCACACTTCAGCTGAACTGTTTTCTGTTTCTGTTGTTTTTTATTGATGGTTCTCTGAAGTTTTCTCTCCACTTTGTTGCTGTAAGTCAGTAAATTGTTGTGGGACAAATAAAGGAATATTTTATTTCATTTTAAATCATTCAACTTAAACATATTTTAAATTTAATTTCCTCTCTGTCTTTCTTATTGTGTTTCATTTTTCTTTGTTCAGATTCTGTTTGAAGCTAAAAACGCGGCTCACTGCACCAAGTTTGGAGAAGAGATCCCTCCATGGAGCTGAGAGGAGGAGGAGGAGGAGGAGATGAAGAGGATGTCTCTGTAAAAACCTGAAAGTTCCTGTTCTGTTCTCTTGTTCTGTCTCTCTTCCTTCACTCTGATTGGACTGTTGACTCTGTTGTCATGGAGACCACATCCGGCAGCAGCAGCAGCAGCGGTGCTTTGTGGGAAACGTCTACGGTGTCCCATAGCTGCCAAAAACAACAAAAAGAACAAACAAATCAAGACGTGATGTTTTTATTATTTTTACTTTTTAACTGCAGATTGGTGCTCTTCATCATCTTCATCATCTTCATCATCATCAGCAGCAGGTTGTCAGTTAAATTCTGTGAAAAAGTGACCAATCACCAGCAGCAGCTTTGGTTTAATCCTTCAGAGAGGAGGAGGAGGAGGAGGAGGAGGAGCAGTGTGTGTGTGTGTGTGTGTGTGCAATAATGAGTTTGTAAAAGTTTTCTTCTTCGTTTGTATTTTTCAGTCTGTTCACAGAAAAATAAAAGAATCCACAGAAAACCAGCAGCTTTTTCTTTTGTTTTTTTGCAGAAACAGTCTCATAAATTCAAACTTTGTGTCTCGTATAAAGACGTAAATCACTGTCGTTGATTTTTGTTTCTCCAAACTGCAGAAGATTCAAAGATTCAACATTTTAAAGAATCAACGATTCAAAGATTCAATGTTTTAAAGAGTCAAAGATTCAACAATTCAAAGATTCAACGATTCAAAGAGTTAAAGAGTCAAAGATTCAACGATTCAAAGATTCAACGATTCAAAGAGTCAAAGATTCAACGATTCAAAGAGTCAAAGATTCAACGATTCAGCTTCTCGTCAGTCACATCGTTAATTTTCTCCAAAGTAACAATTAGATTTTAGAGTAAAAAGAGTAAACAAACAAATAATAAATCTAACGCTCGTTCTGCTCAAAGTCACAAAAACAAAAACTGGTTCGTCATCACTGCAGGACGACCTCACTGTTCTCACGGTTCTCACTGTTCTCATGGTTCCCTGCAGCTGTTTGTTGACCCGGTGACATTTTGAAAACTTCTGTCTGTTGCCTGTTCTCACGCTGTTTGTTCTTTTGTTGTTGTTGTTGCTCCGTCTGTCTTGTTATTTCTTGCGTTGCCTGTGTTTGTTCTTGCTGTTGTTTTGTTGCTTTGTTTTGTTGTTTGCCTGTTTTATTTTTGTTTGTTTGCAGTTTCTTGCTTTGTTTTTGTTGCTGCCTGTTGTTGCCTTGTTACGTGTTGTGATATTTTGTTGTTGATTTGTTCTGTTTGTGTTTTATTTAACATTTTTTGAGCGTTGTTGTCTTTTACCTTTTGATGCCCCTGTAGCCCCGCCCCCTTTCAACAGGCTCTTTTCTTTTCCCATCTTAAATAATAATTAGTTCTTAATGACTCGCCTGAAGAAATAAAGGTCAAATAAAAATAAAATGATAAAATCCTTCAGTTCAGGCACTTCTGATTTTAATCAACAGTTATAATTGTTTATAATAAACTTTTTTTAAATTTTTTTATCTCAAAATAAGTTAATTTCACAACACGACAAAATAAATTCTGTTTTCTTCCAACAATAATTCAGATGAACTTTTTCTAAACAGTTTCAGTCACGATTGTGTAAAATTAAACACATTTTACTGCAAGATATAAAAGAGACAAAATATCAATAATAAGAAATATCTAAAATATGAAATGTGTAAACGTGGATTTATTTTATCTGCAACATAAAATGGACATAAATTCTGTAAAAAAAAAAAAAAGTGCATCAAGCTGCAGTCATGTATGATGCTGTAATAATTCTGTTTGTTTGAATTATGTTTTTATTGTTTCCTTCGAAAAAATGTCAACAGAAACTGAAACTAGAGTGAATAAAATAATATTTACATTAATAACAGATAAGAAGACAACGGATGTGGAGAGTCAAATATTCAGAAAAGAAAAGAAAAATACATTTACATAAAGATGCTGAACACACACACACACACACACACACACACACACACACACACAAAACATCAATAAATACAATAATAGAAAATAAAATAGAAAATGTTAAATATGGATCGCACTGTTCGGTGCTCGGGCCCTAATAAATAAATATTACAGACGTGAAAATGTTTGACTTCATCAGGAACAAGGAAGTTTATCAATGTGTTTGTCTTGTTGTCATAGTAACAGATTCTGTGTTTCAGGCTCTGTCCATCAGTGGAATTAAAAACATTCAAATCTTTGATCAGTGATTTCAGCTGCACTTCATCAATCAGCCTGCAGGAGGCGCTGTGACGTCATCTAAACATCCGACCTGAACCTCATGACATCATCAATTCTATCTGTTATTATTATTATTATTATTATTATTATTATTATTATTATTATTATTATTATTATTATTATTACTATAACATGAGTGTGAACAATAAATGAGGTGACGTCATCAGAGGAGGAGGAGCTGCTGGACATCCGGGGCTGCAGAGCTGTCTCCTCCTCCTCTCTCCATCCTCTGCATCCTCTCATCCTGCAGACAAACACACATACGCACAGATAAACAGACAGACAGACGGACAGACAGGTGGACAGACGGACAGACAGGTGGACAGGTGTGTCTCCTCTAGCTGCAGGTTTGTTAGTGTTTTTTTTTTCTTTGTTTCAGATCAAATCGTTTCTCTTTAGATCCCGACACACACACACACACACACACACACACACACACACACACACACACACACACACACAGACCGTAAGTGTGATGATGATGATGATGATGATGATGATGTAACCGTCGGTAGGTGCGGGTTGTTTATGTTTGTTGATTTGTTTATCTTGACACTGATTGGCTGAGATTCTCTGATCGATGTTAATAACCGTTAATAACGTGTAAATATCAGCGAACATCGACGTCAGAGTTTGATCAGCCTCACGTTACATTACAGACTGTTACATTTGATCAGTGGTGAAAGTAACTGAGTACATTTACTCAAGTACAGAACAGATACTGTTTTCATTTTTTCACCTGTAGACTTCTGCTGCGCGACATTTATTTATATTTATTTATTTAACAGATTTAATTTGTTTAGATTTTACGTGAAACATATTGATCATCTATAACATATTTATGTTTGTCGAGGTGAAATCAGCGTTTGTGTTTCTCATGTTTCAAAAATCAAACTGTCATGTTGAGTTGAAGAGTCAGAATCAGATGAAATCACTGAACAGCAGCTGATTTTAAAATCACCTCAGTGATTCTCAGTGAGGTTAAAGGTCCAGTCTGTCAGATTCATTGTTATTTATTTACTTTAAAGGTCCAGTCTGTCAGATTTAGGAAGATATATTGTCAAAAATATAATCTAATATTCATCAGTATGTTTTCATTGGTTTATAATCAGCTGAAAATAAGAATTGTTGCGGGTTTTTTTTGTTGGAATTCTCCTTTAAACACACTGGGTATCAGCTGTTAGCTTTTCTTTTTCAGTGATGACACTTTGATGTCAGAACCCCGCCTCCCGATGTTCAAATGTTCCACCAACCTGAACTCTGTTCTGCAGCAGTACTGTCACTGCATCCTGGGCTTAGCTCCGCCCACGACGATTGTGACTGGCTGAAAGAAATTGTTTCAGATTTGAGTTTTTGTTTTTTTTTGCTTACTTTTTAAAAGTGTAATAAAAAATCTCTCTCTCTCTCTCTCTCTCTCTCTCTCTCTCTCTCTCTCTCTCTCTCTCTCTCTTTCTCTGTCTCTCTCTCTCTGTCAGTGATGTCAGTGTCGCCCGCCCTCGCCGACCTCTCCCGCCTCTATCAGACGGAGTTTGTCCGCAGCGCACGGGCAGTCGGCGTCCTTTGGGCCGTCTGCACGCTCTGCTTCGCCATCATCCAGGTGGTTGTCCTCGTGCAGCCGTCCTGGATCGGCACCACAGACACACGCCACCAGGGGGCGGGACCAGCCCCGCCCAGCGGCACTCTGGGACTGTTTGAGGTGAGAAACATGATTCCACTCCCCCCATAAACGCTGTTCAATCATAGCCTAGCAACGGTAACTACTCACAGCGGCGTTTGTTAGTCACTTCCTGTTTGCAAAAATAATCACATATGATACAAATATCTTTTATAGCAAATATCATCATCAGGGTCCTGTTAGCTTTAGCTTCAGTCTGTTAGCATTATGTAATGATCAGGGTCCTGTTAGCTTTAGCTTCAGTCTGTTAGCATTATATAATGATCAGGGTCCTGTTAGCTTTAGCTTCAGTCTGTTAGCATTATGTAATGATCAGGGTCCTGTTAGCCTCAGTCAGCTCCAGCATGAATATCATGACCTGTTAGCTTTAATTGCATCCTGTTAGCATGATATCATGTCTGTAGCCATTTAAAAGTAACCCATCCAGCTAACATTAGCTTCATTAGCTATGTAGCTATTGTTGATAAATAAATGGAAAAGAGAAGCTGCTTTCTGAAATCATGGACCCACTGTTGCACTTTCTCTGTGTCCCTGTGTGTCCCTGTATGTCCTTGTGTCCCTGTGTGTCTTTGTGTCCCTGTGTGTCTTTGTGTCCCTGTGTCCCTGTATGTCCTTGTGTCCCTGTGTCCCTGTATGTCCTTGTGTCCCTGTGTGTCTCTGTGTCCCTGTGTGTCCCTGTATGTCCTTGTGTCCCTGTGTGTCCCTGTGTCCCTGTATGTCCTTGTGTCCCTGTGTCCCTGTATTGTCAGGTCTGTGTGGAGTCAGACTGGCCCGTCCCAGACTGTCACGGCGGTCTGTCCAGTCTGTCTCCTCTGCCGTCCTTCCAGTCGGTGGCGGTATTGGTGGGAGTGTCTCTGTGGGCCGTGTGGACCAGTGTCCTCTGTCTCTGTCTCTTCAGGTTCTGCAGTGCTGCAACTGTCTATAAGATCTGTGCATGGCTGCAGCTCACTGCAGGTCAGTCACTGGTTCTACTGGTTCTAGTGGTACAGTTGTTTTATTAATTCTGAGGTGAATTAAATTCACACAAACTTCTCATGATCAAGGATATGAATGAATGAATGAATGAATGAATGAATGATTTTTTTATTATTGTGTCATGGACCAGCAAGTGTTCAGCCCATTATTTAGATAAACAGACCAGAAACCAGAAAAAAACAAAACAAAACAAAAACACAACATAGCTCACAATTCATGTTAATTAAATAACTTTTCCTGATGCTTTTTCCAAGTTTTAGGAACAAAATTAACCAACTTATAAACATTGAAATTAAACAGCTGTTCATTCTGACATCATCAGAGCACCAGAACATTTCTGGATTTTGAACAGACATTTCATTAAATATAGGTTTTCTTAACTGATCATAAAAAGGACAATACAGAAGAAAATGAAATTCGTTCTCAACTTCTCCTAAATCACACGTCTCACGTAACCCGTCGTCCTCCTGGATGATTTTAAATCCACCGACTTCAAGGTTCAGAGGAAGGATTCCTCTTCTCGACTGTGCAACTAAACACCTCTGACTCCCTGTAAGATTTCTGTAACATAAAATTCAGGACCATAATTGTGCTTGATTTGAATATATGTTCGTAATTTTGGTTTTAACAAAGTATCATTTAACCATTTTGCCTCAAATTTAGCAAATAACTTTCCTCTAATTATGTTTATGCTACATGTTAAATTATTACTATACATATGTTGTAACTCAGCTTCCTCAAAGATGTCATTGATCTCTTTAACTCGAGGACAATTTACTCCAGAGACAAACCTTCTTATTGATCCTGTTTTCTGACATATTAAGCAGATGATTCCAGTTTAATCATCTCACATTTCTGCCTTATTGAACCAGGAATCCAACCCAAATCACCTCCAACAGCCAAAACAGGAGCAAACTGATGAAGACCTAAAAAACCCCGTGCAGCTCTGCTCTGTGTGGAGTCTGATACTTTATCATCTTTAAAACCTTTAATATCCCTGAAGAATAATTTAATACCGAGGAGACACATGCATCATAAAGTTGTGAGTCTGTAGAAAACCCTGATGCTCTCCAGCTGAATCTGCCAGGACTTTAATTCCAACCTCAGAAGTCATAAATTCATCAAGAGTAAATCCCAAATATTTATATTCAGGTGTATATTCCAGTATCACAGTACTGAGAGTCTCTTTTCTCCTAAAATGAATAATCTGTGTTTTACTTTGATTTATTGATCACCTCCATCTGTAACACCAGATCATTATCAAGTTTAACATATTCTGTAAATCATTTTCAGATAGGATATGTTAGCTTTAGCATCAATTTGTTAGCATTGTATAATGATCCTGTTACTCTAAGCTGTAGTTTGTTTGCATGAATATCATGCCCTGGGACCTCTTTGCTTTAGCTTCAACCAGTTAGCATGATCTGAGCCGTTTTAGCTTTAGCATCAGCCTGTTAGCATGAAATCTTAATACAGTTGGTACAGTTAGCTTAATTCAGCTTCCAGGTTGAATTAGCCCAGAGGTAGCTTCAATAATTGTATAAATGGTCAAATATATGAGAGAAGTAAACCCCAGCACAGAGAAAACAGAGAGAAGCTCAGATATTCCACCTGAATAGTGTTAGCATGTTAGCATCCTCCTGTTTAAATTGTTCTCATATTTTTTTATTTCCTCTTGCTCATATTTTCATTTTTTATTTTTATATTTTTTTTATTGATGCTCCTTTATATTTTTCTCTCCACTTTGCTGCTGTAACACTGAAAATATTTTATCTTATCTGTCTTACTAGCATGTTAGCGGTTAGCTTGCTCTCTGTGTCTTCAGGATTCTGTCTGGCGTTGGCGTGTCTCCTGTTTCCAGACTCGTGGGAGAGTCCAGAGATGAGAGCTCTGTGTGGAGACTCTGTGAGTTTTTAAATGACGACTGTTACTGTGATACCAGAAGTATTCACTTCCCCTACTGCAGTAAAAGTACTCACGTGATCCTGTATGTTTGCGTCCAGGTGGGCAGTTTCTCTCCAGGTAACTGTTCTGTCCACTGGGCCTACATCCTCGCCATCCTGGGGGTTCTGGACGCCGCCATCTTGGCCACATTGGCCTTCGTCCTCGCCAACAGACAGGACGCCCTGCTGCCACCAGATGCCAAGGAGGGTGAGGGAGGGGCGGGGCATCTGGGGCATCCAATAAGCTTAGAGTTAGCATCCGAGTCATGCGAGCTGTGTGTGTGTGTGTGTGTGTGTGTGTGTGTGTGTGTGTGTGTCCTCTTGGCAATTTCTTTAAAAAAATTTAAAAAGCACATTTGCAGTAATATTTTGGTAAAAGAACTCAAAAGTTAATGTTATGTTCTATTTTTTTGCCCAGAAACTGAAGTCCACTGTTGGTAAAGTTCAGTTGTGTGTGTGTGTGTGTGTGTGTGTGTGTGTGTGTGTGTGTGTGTGTGTGTTCCTGCAGTCACCACAGGTCTGCTGATGTCAGCGTAGATTCTCCAGGTGAGTCTCTTCTTCTTCTACTGTCACTTTAAAACTTTTTAAAACTTCACACAAACAGCTCAAACTGTTTTCTTTCTTCTTCTTTCATCTTCGTCATCTTCATCTTCATCAGAGGAGGACAAGGAGACAAATATCAAACTGAGCCAGAAGAAGAAGACAACATCCCTCCTCCTCTCTTCTCATCATCACCTGGTTTCTTGGCAACCGTATCCACGTTATTACTGTCATGGTGAGGAGACAAAGACAAAGACGAGCAGGAAGAATGAAGAAAGAAAAGGTGCAGAACACAGGAGACATTTTACTGATAAATATATTTTATACTTATGTCCCATGAAGTCTGAACGAACATGAGTGAAGTTTTAAACCCGAAATTTCATTTTGTTTCTTGTTTTCAGTCTGAGTTGATGCAGGAAGTTTCAGACAGATTTACAGCCTCTCTGTGTCTCCAAAATTAAATACAATGCAAAAACAGGTTTGAGCACTTTAGAACGATGGTCATGTGACGGTCATGTGATGGTCATGTGACGGTCATGTGATGGTCATGTGACAGTCATGTGACTGTTCTGCTGATGTGTTTGTCCTGATTATTAAAGTGCTTTACGTCTTTTTAACTTATTGTTTCATCTTAGGCAGCGTCACTAATTTTACAGTGAATATTTTAATATGTTTTGTTTAATATTGTCCCCGGAGCTATGCAAGTGTGAGGACAGGAAGTGGACAGAACTGATGTGAAATTAATAAAGAGACAGAAGAGGAAGTGGAGCTGTAACTGAGAAAAAGAAAAGAGGAAGAAGAGGAGAGCTTTGATTTTGTTCTTTATGTAGCAAAACAGAAGCACATGTTTTATAAAACCACTTATTTATGGTGTAAAACATGTTGATATGAAATCTGACTCTCCAGAGTTACATGTTTTCATCTCTGTGTTTAGCCGCCTAGCTTAGCACAAAGAAATCAACACCAAATCAGTCTGACTGTCTTCTTGTATCTTGTTGGCAACATACAGTTAGCTTAGAGTTAGCTTCTGATCAAGTTAGCTGATATTTAGTTTGTAAGTCTGGTTATTTTATAGTTAGCTCATAAGTCTAGTTAGCTTAGCTAAGATAGAGCAGGTGGATTTAATTGTTATGTGTTTAGCTTCTGGTACAGTCAACTCCTTCGTCCACTTAACCACGAGTTAGCTTTAACTCCAGTTAGCATCTGGATGCTGTTAGCTTAGAGTTAGCTTCATGTCCAGATAGTTAAAATTTAGCTAGGTCAAGTTAGCTTCACATCAGGCTAGCTAAGATTTAGGTTGTAGGTCTGGTTTTCTTAGAGTTAGCTTATGAATCAAGTTTTATTTTAGCCTCAGGCCCAGTTAGCTTATATTTAGCTACATCAAGTTAGCTTAGTTTTAGCTTCTGGGTCAAGATGTGCTCCATTTATGCGGGTTGACCTTTGTTGTGTTTACACAGTATTTAAACAGCGTTTGTTCAACAGATGTACCAATAAACAGTTTTTGATGTGTGGAGGAGCCATCTTGGATTTTTCAGTGTTGGTGCGGTTCTTCAGGGAGTGCTCCAGTTGAAATTTCAAACCTCGAAAATCCCGACTCCAGTTTAACTTGAACGCACCATAAACCAAACTGATCACAGGATGGATTTATGATGAAGGTGGCAGCTAACAAGTATCCAGTCTTTGTGCTAAGCTAGGCTAAATACACTGACATCATCTGAAACATGTGACTCAGGAGAAAGACAGAACAAGAGTTTCCTGTCAGTGTGACCTTTGACCTTTGAAGCACAAAGATAAACATGGGTGCCATTTTTCCCTGCAGTGAGTCTTCCAGGCTGACGTTGTTTCTGTTGGTTTATTTTCATCCTGCATGTTTAACAGTGTACAGCTACATCTGATCAACGTGTAGCGTCTCAAACTCTGGACATTCACAAGGTTTTTAATTTATTTAAAGAGGTCACATGATGTCACCGTCCAGTGAAAACCACGGATCTGCACTCCAGCTGATTTTTAATTTTCCACATGTAAATGTGAGAATCAAGACTGAATCTGTGGTCCTTCTGGAGTTAGAAGAGTATATTAAAAATAATATCTGAGAAATGTATCGTCACTGATGTTGGGTTCAGGCGATGGTCAGTGTGTCAGATTAGATGATTAGAGTCATAAAGTTCTTCACGTCACTTCCTGCTGATGTCATCGACTCTCTACATCTACTGGGCAGCAAAACAAACTGCTGTCATTTTAGTAAAGAAGTCAGACAGTAACGGGACTTTTTCCATCGTTCTCTGAGGATCTAACAGCTGACTGCAGCTGCTGCATCACACCCTGATATTTTTCAAACTGATTCAACAAAAGCTAAAAAAAACTATGTAGATTTAATGAATGATAGCAGTGACGCTAACCTCACTGACAAACACGTTTAAAAACTTTCAGTGTGAAGCTACAGGAAGTTTTCAGTTTACATTTGCAGTAACTCAGTGTAACGTTCTTTACAGTTGTTCTGCCAGTTTGTAACACCGCAAATATATAAATATTACATTACTAGAGATAAAATGATCAGCTGTTACTCCTGACACCCATTTTTGTTCCTGAGCTGATGTCATGTGATCTGAACCTGCGCCAGGTGAAAGCTGCAGATTTCTTTGCTCGTGTTCAAGTTTATGTTTCTGAGATTCGTGTTTTTTACAGGACGGTAACAATAAAATCTGAATTTCAAGTCAAACAGTTTAAAGTTTACAACAACGAGTTAAAATAACAAATAAAACAATGTAACTGTGGCAACAATTTAGTGCCAAACATCAGCAAAAAAAAAATCACATCAGTTTTATTCATCAACAGTGTAAACCGGTTGCCACGGTTACAGTGACATGTAGCAGAATGTGTCGATGTTTTTTAAAAAAATCTTTGTTGGAATGTTGAATAAAAATTGTCCCTAACGTGTGTCCGTACAGTTTAACCTCAAAAGAAAAATAATTCTTTTCTAAAGTTGAATCATTTTGTAGAACAATGTTTGTACACAGGTTGTTGTTGTTTGTGTTTACAGAATGTATCATGCATGTCAACAAACAGACTGTACAGTTACAGTAACATAAACAGTATTTATGTATGTTTGTGTTTTTGTTTACTGACAGCCAATCAGAGACTGAGCAGGTCATGTGACTGCTGCATGAAAACATAAACAGATCTTAGTGACCTCATAATGTGACATAATGGTTTAATTAGTTGAAGTTACCTGATGGAGTTACCTGACCAGGTGAGTTCTGGTCCACAGAGCAGATATTTAAGAATAAAGCTGATAGAAAACAAATTAATGTCTCAGTCCACTTTAAAACGTACAGAGAATTCACCCTTCCTAAGTCCCGCCCCTTTCTGAGGAACCTTGATGAATTTTGTCCTTTCCTGTTTCCTGTTCTCAGATCTGTTCTGTGCTCGACTCGTCCGTGTTGAAAAGAAAAACACATTTTGGAGACGGTTTGAAGATCTGAAAAAGACGCCCACCAAACACCCGACATGATTTTAATGTTGTCTTTTTGGTTAAATCTGTTTGATCCGTCGTGGTTTTTATGTTGAACGAAAACAGACGTTGAAATTTGGCGTTTAGTCCGTCCATTCGAATAGAGGCTGAAAATCAGGAAGTGTTTAGTCTGTCTGTCTTTTCAACGACGTCTGTTCACCTTTCACCTTTCAGTCGAAACCAGATGGAGATGGACGTCCTCAAATAATCGACTTTTGAAAGATGTGCAAAAAGATGCCTTTTCATCTTTCTAGGAGGGCACAGTAACATCTTAAGTTAGCTAATGTTAGTAAAATTCTAGCTAACTAGCTAGCTAGGTAAGACACACCAATCATCAGTGTCTTTGTTACATCTGATAGCTAATGTAAGCAAAACTCTTGCTAACAACCAACCTAATTTACATCAACTATTAGCTAGCTAGTTAGCTTGTGTTTTGCTAACATTAGCTAGTCTGACTCACCAGATGCACACTGCTGGTATAAGTCCTGCCATTGGTCGCTTGCTCCATGCAGCATCACAGCATCTGCATCGACATCTCCAAAGTCCCTGGGAAACAACAAAAAACCTCCGAACTGCAACCTTCACGCTGAAAACGGCACATTAACACCTGGGATGCTAACGGTACGAACATAAACAAGCTGATAGCTGATAGCTCTTCTTCTGCACTGATGTAGTCATTTTAATACCAGAGCTCGCCTTTGTTCCACCAAAACAAGTTCCCCCTCGACACTACTCCGCAGCAGCACCATCGCTGCATCCTGGGCTTAGCTCCGCCCATGACCACTGTCATTGGTTTAAAAAAAAATGAGGCAGGGTGTTTTTTCCGCTACAGCAGAATGTCTGTGTGTGGAGTCGGAGCTTTCTGTGGAGAGACGTCTGGATCTGTCAGACTAAACATTAGATAACTTGAGATGTGACAGTTAGCTGACGTATGATTGAAAACTACAGAACGGCACTGAAGTAAAAAAAAAACTGCAGTTCCATGAACTGAAGCTGCCTGGATGGAAATCAAATTTAAAAAATGCATTTGGAAAATGTTCATCAGGATTCAAGTTGATATAAAATGTATTTATTTTGATTTATTTTGACAGATGAGACCAGAGACGTTTGTGGTGGATACCGACTTTAATTCAGAGTGAGACATAAATCATTTTTTTTGTTTCACCACAGACAGACGAGTGATCACACTGACAGAGCTGCTGCTGCTGCACACAAGCCGGAGTACATGAACACAACAGGAACGAACCAATCACAGAGCTGATGAGCTGTCGCCATGGTTACTGTCATTGTCCATCATCTGTCTGTCTTTTTCTCCAAAAACAGATTCACACTGACGGTTGAAGGATGGAGTCAGTGTGAATCTGTTTTTAATGACAAATCTTTAAAGGTTTTCATGTTTTTATCGAGAGGGGCAGAGTGGGCGGAGTCAACTCCAAATCCCAGAGGCCACTGCTGTCAGAAACAGCCAATCAGAGAGCTTCAGACTCTGTTGTCAGGCAGCTTTAGCTGCCACTAAAGGTCGAGTTAAAGTTAAAAGGTAATAACTGTAGAACTGATTAATTCATTCAAATTTAATCTGATTATGTTTGGATTTTGTAACAGCTGCTGAGGATTGTGGGTACTGCAGTATTTGAAGCCTCTTCACTGACCAAACTGATGCATAATAAAGTTTCCTGCAAAGGAATATGTAATTAATACTAATTATACATCAGATAGAGTTTTGAGCTGATTATTGGGTCGGTTACGTTGAGTTTGCTGATTTCTTTGAAAGAAAAACTCAAAACCAAATAATTAGTACAACCAAGTACAACTGTAATACATTTTTACAGTGTCCTGCATTAAATACACTTTGTTTCATCAGTGATGGATCTTTCTTATCAGACACCTCAGTTTTGTTATTGATTCTGAAATAAACTAAACTCTTCTTTACGTGACCTTAAACTCCACAAGCCCTTCAAAAGTCTAAAATACAATATTCCTAATTTTAGTTAAAATCTCTTTGATTTAGGTTTTAGAAATTGGACTTATGAAGTTCAGGTTACATGAATAAAGTTGGATTTAACTTCAGTCTGACTTTTAAATGTATTTATTTATTTTAGAAAATAAAATGTTTTGGTCGAACTAACACACACAAAACAAAAACAAAAACACAAAACAAAACAAACACTGAAACAATAACCACTCATGTAAATTGTATGTGTGTTTTTTTTGCCAGTGTGGATGTGAAACTGCTCTTAAATGACATTTACAATATTCATATAAAGACTTAAATATAACTTGTTGAAACCTGCTGATTTATTTTGAATTTTCTGTTGCATCATCATTGTGATGTGCGTGAGGCTTAAATGGGTCTTTGAATGCCAGAGAAAACTTCATTTGTTCATATTAATTTAATGTACTTTAATTCAATTCAATTTAGTTTAATTTAACAGTAAGTTTATTTTTCATGTTTTCCCCTTTTTCTTCATATTTCTGTTTATATTTTGAATATGAATATATCCAATATGAATATATCCAATATGAATATATCCAAATCCAATCCAACACAAATAAATATTAATTAGTATTATTTTTCATACATGTTAAATTGCTTGGTCACCATGTTCAGTTGACCACTTTTATTTTCTCTATTGTACTAATAATTCTTACATCAGTCTGCTCAGTGTGTTTCTATGCAGACGACACAATAATTTATTAAATAAAATTGTTGCTGTATTATTTCATCCAATAGTTGCTATAATTTAAATCACTTTTGGAGATGAGATTAAGACTCAGTCTGTAAACTCAGTTAAATATTTATTTCATAATTAAATTACGTTGCTGATGTATGCTGTCTTTTATGGGAAATTTGAAGGGAATCACAGTTTTTATAAACCTAAATTTTCGTCCTCTTCACTCCTTCATCGTTTCATCATTTCTTCTAATTTTAGCCACAAACGACTGATCAGATACATTTTCACCAAAAGCAGCAAAAACACAAAACAGTGCAGAAAATAAAAAATCCTGAAAGACAACAACAACATACACCTCCTCCTCCTCCTCCTCCTCCTCCTCCTCCCTCCATCTACATCCTCTCCTCTCCTCTCCTCTCCTCTCCTCTCCTCTCCTCCTCACTCCCTCATGTACTCCACTATCTGATCGATCAATATTTGGGGGTCGTAGTTGAGGGCGGCTCTCCTCCGGCGCCTATGACTCCCATGATTCAGTTCTTCCATGGCAGCGGTTGCCATGGTGTCGATGCGTTTCATCCTCTGCAGCCCGGCAGCGGGAGGGTGGAGCTTCTCCTCCTCATCATCCTCCTCCTCTTCCAGCCTCTTCACTCTGAGCAGAGGCGGGTCGTTGCTAGGCGATGGAGGAGCGACATCATCAAGGGAACGGCGGGTTCTCCTGTGGGCGGAGCTAACAGGCTCAGCTGACAGGTCCCTCCTCATTCGGCGAGCTGAGGGGATGACCGTGGCGTCATTAGGGCTGATGCTGGACAGTAACCTAGCAACCAGACGTCTGAGGAGGAGAAGATGAAAAGGTCCCGTTAGTGTTCGAGTTTCTGTGTGTGAAGAAAGTTGAAAAATGTTTTAAAGATATCTATGTATTTATTTTATGTTTCATTTTTTCCCCAAACATTGAAATGTAAAATTATTATATTCCCTTAAAAGTGACTGTAGGCCAACACACACACTCCAGACAGAAGTACATAAAAACTAAAGCAGGAAGAAGCTGAACATTTTCTGTCTTCGCAGAGACGTTTTAACATGATACATCTGATTCTGAGATTTAATCTGAGAAGCAGGAAATAACAAAGTACAAGAGTTTTCAGGTATCTGTACTTGAGTATTTAATTTTCTACATCTGAACTCAAATATCTGAACTTTCTCCTCCTCACATTTTCTAAACAGACTCCTTACTTTAGTTTGAATGACTCTGAGGTGAATTATTGATTATTGTTATTTTGCATCATCATGCGCCGCCTTCAAACATCAAGACTGATTTCAACCTGAACGGATGAAACAATAA
The DNA here is from genome assembly GCA_020091685.1 of Lutjanus erythropterus. Taxonomy (NCBI): domain Eukaryota; kingdom Metazoa; phylum Chordata; class Actinopteri; order Lutjaniformes; family Lutjanidae; genus Lutjanus; species Lutjanus erythropterus. The sequence continues at coordinate 40,938,180 of CM034600.1, read as the reverse complement.
GACAACAACAAAAAAAAGACATAAAAAGGTTGAAAACAACTTAAAAGACATAAAAAGGCAAAAGCAACGTAACAAGACATAAAAAAAATATAACGGTGAAAATGACACAGCTAAGATGAAAAAGACGCAACAAGACAAAACAACATGAAAGATGGAAACAACGTAACAAGACGTAACAAATGATGTAACCAGATGAAAAAGATGACGTAAAAGACAAAAGCGACATAATAATAATATAAAGACCTTATAAGATAAAGAACAATGTAAAAGACAAAAAATACGACAACAAAGTAACAAGACCAAAAAACAAGATGAACAAAAAGATGAATCACAACAAAAACAATGTAACAAGAGGAAACAG
>CM034600.1:40875319-40932819 GCA_020091685.1 Lutjanus erythropterus | reverse complement strand
TTTCAGTATTTTGAGTCATTTTAGTAAAAACTCTGAGATAATATTTAATCTTTTTCACAGAAACCTTTTCTGTCACTGTCATTCATTTGTAGGAATATTTAAATGATTTATTTTCTTCAGTGATGCTGAAAGTTTAAGTCGTTTCTCATTGGCTGACTCGGTGGTGACGCAGCACGCAGCCAGGACGTCAGTATAAACAGGAAGCTGATGACAGGTGTGTGATGATGAACGTGCTGTTTGCTGCGGACCGACAGCGACATGAAGAAGAAGATGAAGATGAAGGAGTTATTCTTCACTCTGACGTTTGTTTCTTCACCTTCACCTTTCAGCTGTCAGCTGGAGACACACCTGATCGAGCTGGAACGTAACTGTGAACGTCAGCGCGCGGACTGACAGGTGAGTTTCTACCTGCATTATGTTTGTTTCTGCTCCTCAGATGATTGACAGGTCTGTCAGCTGTTTCCGTCGTGCAGATAAACTTTGTTCCACGTTGCATAAAAAAGAGGATAATTCATTTTAATTTGTAAAAAGTAAATTTTAAAAAACGAGAGAGATTCACCAAACAGCTGTTAAACATCTGTCTGGATGAACTTCATCACTTTATGTTTGTGTGTTCTCCCTGGTTCTGGTTCTGTGTCAGGTTCAGACTCTGGTTCTGGTTCTGTTTCAGGCTGAGGTTCAGTTTCTGGTTGTAGTTCTAGTTCAGGTTTCAGGTTCTGGTTCTGTTTCAGGCTCTGGTTGTGGTTCTGGCTGAGTTCTGGTTCCTTTATTTGTAGGTGGACCTGGTCTGCAGTAAAGTGGAGGCAGGACGTCCATGTTGACATGTTTACAAACAGCACAAAGACTCACACCTGAATAATAAATAAGATCAAATGAATTCAGGCTAAAATAAATAAACAAATAAACATTTAGTTTTTACTTTAACGAGTCTTTGCGATCTCATTATGATTGTCCCATAAACATAATAAACAATAAATCACAGCTGTTGTGTTTCAGTCAGTTTGTGATGTAAACAATGTTTGTTTACAGTTGTTTGTTTGTGTAACACTGAGTGTGTGTCAGCGTCTCACAGTGTTTGTGATGTGAGTTTATGGATATTAAAGGTTCCGTTGTGGTTTTCTTTCACCTGGACGGTGCAGTTTGTCCTCAGCTGATGTCTCACACCACTGGACCGATACGTCTAAAATTATTTACTGCACATTTATGACTGTGTGCTGGAGGACCTGTGGTCGATGTGCTGATCTGAAAATCCTTGACAAACCTAAATATAACCTCCTCACTTCCATCAGTAAAACAATACGAAAGACATATTGTGTTTTCAGTAACATTTGAATTAATTCAAATGTCATTTACAGGCTGAGCAGATGAGGCTGAACTAACTCAGACGTGGTTGCTGAGAGTTGCATGTTCGGCAGTTTAAATAATTATCATAATGAGGTAATTAATGACCAAAAACTGGAGATGAATGAACTTTGTTTTTATTGAAGGTGATCTAAGATTCTGAATCCACCTGTGTGATGACCAGAAATCCTGAAGCCCCAAATGTCTCATAACAGAAATATTTTATGAGCAGTGATGTGCAGCTAGCTAACATTAGCTTCCTGGTTTTTGCTGTTATTATCATTATATATTAAAATAACAGTGTACCAGTAAAAATGTCTCAAATGAGGCTCTTTTCATCTTTTTTCATGAAACATGTTGTTACTGCTGTTGATGTGTTCATGAATATCAAAATAATCTGAATTTTACTGAAATCACAATAGTGCAATTTTCAAATCACAGGATGCAAAATATTTGTTAAAGAAAAAATATATATGTCAAAATATGATTTCAAATGAAACATTGTGGTCCACCGAGGCGTCCTGTCAACACATCGTCCTCTGAACTTCAGAAAACCTCTTTGTTTACTTCAGATCCCTGAAAAAAACACCATCATCCTTTTAATGTGTTTTTCCATGAAAATGAGAATAACGATGTAAAATTGATCCTTTCCTCTAATATCATAAATTATATCAAAACTGCAATATCGGTCAAAATAATTTTAATTTAATATTTCTTCAAAACGTTCAGCCCAACTTATGAGGAGATGAGAATGAGATAGAAATATTTTCTGCAGTTCATTAATAAAATAAACTACCTCTGAGAAGTCTGATGATTTTTTTTATTTTCTTCATTTTACCTGATAATGAGCTAATTATGCTAATTATCCAGCTCACATTTCAATAATAAAAGTTTATATGAACCAACATGACTGAGTCAAGACGTTTCTAGTCGACTGTAACCGTCCGGCGAGTTCTCGGCAACTGCTGGGTGTCGGAGAGTACGTTACATTAAATTACAAAAAAAAGTGTTAATAATTAGACTTTCTAATCAAGATGTTGGTGATTACAGAGGGGTGAGGTCACCTGGTGGAGATCTGAACTCTACTGACTGACCTCTGACCTCCAGTCAGATCTCTGCAGGTACAGACACCATCACACACTGACAGCAGGTCAGAGCTGATGAACCAGATTTATGTTTATATGAGTCTATATTTTGTTTTCTTCAGGAAAATATTACAGATTGTTCCTTTAATATGTTTCTTCTCCATTTTTATCGTTTCTGTCAAATGTTGTCGACTCAGTCTGACTGAAGAGACGACTGCAGCTGAAACATCGACACCAGATTAATCCTGAATGTGTGTGTGTGTGTGTGTGTGTATAATGAGGATGCTGTCAGTGTCCAGGGAGACATGATGTTGCCATGGCAGCATAACGAGCTGTTCTCTTCCTGCCTCCAGTAATTTGATTGTGTGTGTGTGTGTGTGTGGTTGGTGTGAATGCTTGGACTACTTGTCATCAGACCACTGTTTATAATGAGTCAACACAGTGAGTCGGCAGTGTGAACAGTGAGTCGGCAGCGTGGACAGTGAGTCGGCAGTGTGAACAGTGAGTCGGCAGTTTCAACAGTGAGTCGGCAGTTTCAACAGTGAGTCTGCAGTATGAACAGTGAGTCGGCAGTGTGGACAGTGAGTCGGCAGTGTGGACAGTGAGTCGGCAGTGTGAACAGTGAGTCGGCAGTTTCAACAGTGAGTCGGCAGTATGAACAGTGAGTCGGCAGTGTGAACAGTGAGTCGGCAGTTTCAACAGTGAGTCGGCAGTGTGGACGGTGAGTGGCAGTGTGAACGGTGAGTCGGCAGTTTCAACAGTGAGTCTGCAGTTTCAACAGTGAGTCGGCAGTGTGGACGGTGGTGGCGGTGAACGGTGAGTCGGCAGTTTCAACGGTGAGTCGGCGGTGTGAACGGTGGTCGGCAGTTTCAACAGTGAGTCGGCGGTGTGGACGGTGAGTCGGCGGTGTGGACGGTGAGTGAGTCGGTGTGAACGGTGAGTCGGCGGTGTGGACGGTGGTCGTCAGTGTGAACGGTGATCGGCGGTGTGGACGGTGAGTCGGCGGTGTGGACGGTGAGTCGTCAGTGTGAACGGTGGTCGGCAATTTCGGCAGTGAGTGGGCAGTGTGAACGGTGAGTCGGCAGTTTCAACGGTGAGTCGGCGGTGTGAACGGTGGTCGGCAGTTTCAACAGTGATCGGCGGTGTGAACGGTGGTCGGCGGTTTCGGCAGTGAGTCGGCGGTGTGGACGGTGGTGGGCGGTGTGGACGGTGGTCGGCGGTGTGAACGGTGAGTCGGCGGTGTGAACGGTGGTCGGCAGTTTCAGCGGTGGTCGGCGGTGTGGACGGTGAGTCGGCGGTGTGAACGGTGAGTCGGCAGTGTGGACAGTGGTCGGCGGTGTGGACGGTGAGTCGGCAGTTTCAACGGTGAGTCGGCGGTATGAACGGTGAGTCGGCGGTGTGGACGGTGGTCGGCAGTTTCAACGGTGAGTCTGCAGTCTGAACGGTGGTGCGACGTCGGTGGTCGGCGGTGTGAACGGTGAGTCGGCTTTCAGCAGTGAGTGCGTCGGTGTGAACGGTGGTCGGCGGTGTGGACGGTGAGTCGGCGGTGTGAACGGTGAGTCGGCAGTTTCAACGGTGGTGGCAGCGTGGACGGTGGTGGCGGTGTGGACGGTGGTCGGCGGTGTGAACAGGTGAGTCGGCAGTTTCAACGGTGAGTCTGCAGCGTGGACGGTGAGTCTGCAGCGTGAACGGTGAGTCTGCAGCGTGAACGGTGAGTCGGCAGTTTCAACGGTGGTCGGCAGTGTGGACGGTGAGTGCGGCGGTGTGAACGGTGAGTGCGACGGTGTGAACGGTGGTCGGCAGTTTCAACAGTGAGTCGGCGGTGTGGACGGTGAGTCGGCAGTGTGAACAGTGAGTCGGCGGTTTCAACAGTGAGTCTGCAGCGTGGACGGTGAGTGGCGGTGTGGACGGTGAGTCGGCAGTGTGACGGTGAGTCTGCAGCGTGAACAGTGGTCGCGGTATGAACGGTGAGTCAGCGGTGGACAGTGAGTCTGCAGCGTGGACAGTGAGTCTGCAGCGTGAACAGTGAGTCTGCAGCGTGAACAGTGAGTCAGCAGTATGAACAGTGAGTCAGCAGTATGAACAGTGAGTCAGCAGTGTGGACAGTGTGAACAGCTGCTGTTGTTTCATGCAGCAGAAACACTTAACTGTGTGTATTTCATGACGTTTGATTTTGTCGTTGTCCTGCTGTCGTGTCGATAAAGACTGGCTTCAGTTCAGTTAGCCTGTTTGAAAACTAGCCACTGCAAAGTCTTTTACTCAGTTTTCTATGGTAATGTATGGTGAAGTCAGATGGCCCCCAACAGGCGGGGGCTTTGCAAGAAGCAGTTCAGTGAATCACTGAAGGCCTCTTCCACCAAGTTAGCTCTGGTTCTTAAACCGGTTCTGTTCAAATGGAACCTTGGTGAACGAACCCACGTTTACAGCAGTTTTGAGTTGAACCGTTGTAATGAAGGATGTCATTGACAGAGGCGCTACAGCCACCTGTAGAACATGACACGCCCAGTTTGGTTCCTAAAGAAAACCTACTATTTTTAGGTTAGTCTGGGAACCAACTTTTCAGGTTCCAAACTAATTTACTTTTGGTGGAAGTTCTCAGGATGTTTCAGCGTTATGTGTGCGAACTGGAAGGGTTCATTCTTGAACCGTCTGTGTCTGCAGGGCTGAGTGATCAATTGATCGATTATCAAAAAATATGCATTGCGACTGGTATTGTGGTATGATCTGTGATGGAGTGGCGTTTGTGTGGATCTTCAGTCTGTAGAATATGAAGTGTCTCTGCAGCAGCACAACATTTAATCTAAAATGTTTTGTTTAGTGGATTTGAGCGCTGCAGTCAGGCGTCTGGTGATTTTAATGTTCACCTGTAGTGTGAGAGCAGAAACACGACATTTATCTGGAAGATAAAGTAGCCAGATGAATAATAATTAGTGTTGCTTTTGTGCTGCAGAGCAGACACACTGATGATGATGATGATGATGATGATGATGATGATGATGATGATGAAGCAGCAGGCGGTAAACTGTAAAATGATTGTCTGATAATTTAATAGTGCTGCTGTTATGATCTGTGACTCTGCTGAGAGTGAAGCAGTTTAATTTCCTGCTGAATGATTGTGTGTTTGTCAGACACACACACACACACACACACACACACACACACACACACACACACAGTGATTTATGACTGTAATATCTCACTCTGCATCACAGATTGAGTCTTGAGTACAGGAGGAGGTCTGAGATGTATGATGATGATGATGAAGAGGAGGGGAGGAGGAAGAGGAGGAGGTAATGAGTCCTCACTGCAGGATTCAGTTTTCTTCAACTGAAATCACAGCTTTGAACAGTCACACAAGAAGTGTGTGAATCAGATCGAGTGTGAAAGAGGAGAAGCTGATCAAGCGAGTCAACAGGATCAGAAGTTTGTTGTTGTGTTTTTAGCCTGTGATATGATGTGATAAAATGATAACAATGATCAAATAAGATGAGGTTTTACTGTCATCATTGTGTTGTTTCCAGTGACTCTGCTCTCCGTCTCCTCTGTCATGAGGTTCAGGAGAGACAAAATAAAGCAAAGTGTGTCAGATGAAGCAGTGAGAAGAATCTGAACTAACCTTTAAAACACTGAAGTCCCACAACAACACAAACACACTAACAGATATGATGGAAAATAACCTGACTGTAACAGAACAGACTGACTGATGTTTGAACAGAGCTGTTGTCTCTGTTATTGTTCTCCTGTATTATTGTTAAGAAGCTGTATTTACACACCTGTGACACCTGTTCAGAGTGTGTGTGTGTGTGTGTGTGTGTGTGTGTGAGTATGAACATGGATATGAATCCTCTTCTGATTGGCCATAAACACTGATAATGTTACCTTAAAGGGACTCTGCAAACCAACCAAAAATCAGTCATTTTATCTCACAGAACACAGGAGTTGTTGGTCTGCTGCTGCCTCATCTGTTAGTGTGTTTGTGTTGTTGTGAGTCTTCAGTGTTTTAAAGGGTTCATTCAGATTCACTGAAGACTCACAACGACACAAACACACTAACAGATGAGGCAGCAGCAGACCAACAACTCCTGTGTTCTGTGAGATAAAATGACTGATTTTATGAATTTTGGTTGGTTTGTAGAGAGTGAGATTTGTCTGATATAACGGTGGTTTCCTGTCAGAAAAGTCTGTCTGACAGATGAAGATGAGAAAATATTCTAAATATAGTGTACAAAGTCAAAGTGATATTTGTAGGTGTCTACAACCTGTTGCTGCTGAATCTGTCCACAGCAGGACATTGATTAACTTCACACACCGGTTCTCCTGCTGTTTCTCCAAACTGACCTCCATCTACTGAAGGTAACACACTGACTGGAGAAGAACCTCATAGAACCACACTGCAGATAATACGGACTGTCCCTTTAAGAAGAACCTGGATGCTGAACATGAACTCTGGTCTCTGAATCGTGTTGTTTCAAACCTTATCACCACACACACACACACACACACACACACACACACACACACACACACACACACACACAGGTTTCAGGAGACCTCCTGTAACCTGTGTCATATACAACCTTGTTGCCGTGGGTTACTGTCTCCTGTCGCTATGGTGACAGGATTGATAAAATGTTCCTCCCATCACAGCGGCCTTCACACACACACACACGCGCACATGCACACACAACACGCACACGCACACGCACACACACACAAATGAACACAGACAATCCACTGGGTTCTCCCAGTGCCTCCGTTTGTCTCTATGCTGATCCTGATCAATAATCAATATATCAGATGGGAACTTCACACACACACACAGTGATGTAATCATGTCGACAGAAGATAAACCGCAGCGACATCACTTTGCATCACTCTCCGGTTACCGTAACGACACAGCAGCACCATGATGATAAACAGCACATACATGAAGATACACACGTCAGAGTGTGTGTGTGTGTGTGTGTGTGTGTGTGTGTGTGTGTGTGTGTGTGTGCGGTTCTTACCTGAGCGGCGTGGAGCAGAGCGGTGCTGAGCAGCAGGAGGCTGAGAGACGCCATGCTACTGACTGAACACACACACTGACACACACACACACACTGAGACTATCTGCAGCCACTCATCTGATAACAGGGAGGGAGGAGGGGAGGGAGGGGGAGGAGCCATGACGAATGTAACAAGAGGAGGAGGGTGGGGGAGGAGAGATGAGATACTGAGTGAGAAGATGGGAGAGGAGAGAGGGAGGAAACATTAGAGAGAAGGAGATGAGGAGGGGTGAGGAGAGGAGAAGGGGAGAGGGGGAGGAGAGAGCAGGACAAGGACACAAAGAAGGAGACAAGAGAGGAGACAAGGAAGGAGAGAGGGAGGAAACAGTAAAGAGAAGAACAACAAGCAGAATTTGGTTCCCATAACATTTTGGGAACCTTTATTTTTGGTTTATTTTCTGGGAACGTTTCTTGTACGTTCCTGAACAACCTTTGTTAGCATTCATATTTGGGTTCTTGATGATATTTAGTGTTGATATTGAGGTTAGGGGTGTCCTGATCCAATATTGATATCGGATATCGGTCCAATATCAGCCAAAAAGTGAGTATTGGATTTTATCGGACTGCATCTAAAATCTCTGATCTAAGCGCTCTGATAAGCTCCAGCACTTCTGTCCATAGGAGACTCTGTCTGCTGACTGTTGTTCTCTGTTTGAGTAACATCACTTGATCAAGACTTTTCTAACATTCCACACTACAAAATAAGTAATAAAAGTATGTATGATTTGTGCTGATATCGTATCGGATCGATATCGGTATCGGCCAATACTCAAGGCTGCAATATCGGTATCATATCGAAAGTGAAAAAGTTGTATCGGGACATCCCTAATTGAGGTTCTGAATAACTTTCACCATTGATATTTGGGTTCTTAACCATTTTAAAACATTCTTCTGTAAAGGTTACATTCTGTGAAGGTTAGTTGAACGTTTCAGGGAGGTTAATGTTTTAGGAACATTTTGTTAGAACAAAAACATTTGCACAACATTCTTTGAACATTGTGGGAGGGTTCCCAAGTAGAACATTCCAGAAATGTTATGTGTGAGCTGAGAGGAGGAGTGAGAGGAAGAGGACGAGAGACAGGAGGAGCCACAATGGGCAAGGAGGGAGGGAAGGATGGAAGAAGGAGAGAACAGAGGAGAGGAGGAGAGACAAACGGACGAGTGAGGAGAAGAAGGGAGGAAAAGGGAGAGGAGAGAGGGAAGAGAAATGGAGGGATGAAGAAAGGAGAGACGAGAAGAAGGAGAGGAGGAGAAAAAGGGAGAGAGGGATCATTCATTTATTCTATCCTTCATTTTCTTTAATTCTTTAATTCATTCGTTCACAAACAGAGTCGGAGGTCGGCTGAGACGAGTTTGTCGTTTATTGAAACTTTACACTGAATAAACACAGCGGGGGGGTGGGGGAGGTCTCCATAGCAACAAGTCACACACATCATCATCATCATCACTGTCAACACCGTCGCCATGGTTACTGATGCTGAATAGAATATCATCACACAGGAAGTTACATCACAGAGGCGGAGAGGAGAGTCACGAAGAAGAACGACGAGAAGAAGAATGACAGAGAGGAAGAGGAGGAGGAGGAAGAATGGAACGGGAGGAGAACAAGACGGAGAAGAGGAGGAAGAAAGAAAATAAATAAAGATTTAAAGAGAAGAATAAATTTAAATAGAAGAAAGTGAGCAAAGATTGTGACAGAGAGAAAAAAGATGGAGGTAAAAACGAAAGAGAGAGAGAAAGAAAAGGGTGAAAGAGAGAGAGGGATAGAGAGATACAGAAGAAGAATAGACAGGCAATGAGAGTGAAAACACACGCTCACCCACACACACACACACAGACACACACACACACACACACACACACCTGTAGAGGAGAACAGGTGGAGTCACACTGATCATCAGTTACTGTACAACACGAGCAGAGAAACACGTCACCATGCGGAGGAAGATACCGACGCTAAAACACCTTCCACTTTCCCAAAAACTCAACAGAAAAAAAACAACCAAAGAAGAAGAAGCATCAAGTTTTTTTTTTCTTAATTTTCACACCAGAACTTTCCAGAAGACTTTTACAAAAACTGCTCACGGCTGCAGCTGATTGGCTGAGAGAAGACAAATAAAAAAAAACAGCAAGTCGTACGCTGACAGAAACGTCCATCTGAACATTTCAGATCTTTAATACAATTTTAAAAAGCTTCCTTCTTTTCTAAAGGAAGCACACAGAGTCTTCAGTGTGACGTGATTTTCATGTTAACTGTTTTCTGTTATTTTCAGTTGACTCCGGAGCTGTGATAGACCTATCAGGAGCAGTTAGCTTAATGCTAGCCAGCTAAGTTAGCTAGTGTTAACTACTTGTTTGTTTAATCCATTTTGTCATAAACTTGACTAAATCTGTTTCTTGGCACAGCAAAGCTAACATAAACCACAGACTGTTTCATGTTAACCATAAGCTAACTAAATTGAGCCTAGCTCCCACGCGTCCATTTTGTTTTACTTGACTGTGTTCATGTTAGCTGTTTTTTGTTCGACGCTACGTCACATTCAGTGGACACAGGAGGTGTTAACTAATTTCTCATGCTGATTAAAGAAATTTGTTGATTTAAGACGTATTTCTCTAAGTTGTCAACGTGTATAGTTGCAAACATCTCGTCCATGCCAGGTTTGATGCAGCCTAGCTAGCTAACACTCGCTAACAACTGCACCTGTAGCATTTCAGCTTTTACTTATCTAATTAGCTAGCTAACATGATCGCCACGGTAACTGAAGCAGATTCACCTCAGAATTTAATTCGAATAAATTATTGTGTTCACACTTTGATCTTTGATTTGATACCAAACCAGGAAACCACAAAAACAATCCTGATTCAGTGATGCAGCATTTTTACTGCCTCTCTCAAGTTAGGAGCTCACGGTTGCCAGGCAACGAGCAACAACAAGAGTGGTTACCATTTATGTTGTTAAGTCATGTGATCTCAGGTTTGGTTGTGATGATTCAGATGGATGTTTGTCAGCGCGCTCTCCTCTGAGAGCTTCAGGAATGTAACAGACAGCTGATCAATCAATCAATCTATCAATCAATCAATCAAACACAAACAGTGCAAACTGTAATGACGAGGAGCCGCTCTGGATCCAGTTTCCAGCCGGCGTCACCGTGAAGCTGCGGTTCAGACTGGGTTCACTGCGTCTCCAGAGTGACATCACTTCCTGTGTAGATATTTACATGCAGCAAGACAAAGAGCAAACAGCTGGAGGTGACGCTGTCGGACGCACGAGGATCCAGTATCATAAATCTGGTTTGGATCTGGTTTGTCTCGGTGTGAACCCAGTCTGAACAGCTTCATGATTGGCCGGTGTGATTCTGGTCTGTTGATCTTGGGGCGGGGCATACGACGAGGGGCGGGGCAGATTTCAATAGGAAACATGAATAAACAGTTCAGTCTATATTATATATCTGTTCAGTGATCATATCTATACAACACAAACATACATTCTGTCCACAGATTATATATGAAGAACTCTTATCAACATCACCACTTTGTTTCTATTGTTGTCAGGCTGCTGTTGTTGTTGTTGTTGTTGTTGTTGTTGTTGTTGCTGTTTTGTTCAAGTTGTGGATTTGTTATTTATATCTCTCTTTTTATCATTTACACATCAATTCATAATAGTTAACATCTAAACCCCTCCCTCCCCTCCCCCCACCCCACTCAGTAACTCTGCAGACAGACAGGAGTGTTGCATTGTGGGTAGGTTGCAGGCGACCCACTGTTGGTTCACTCCGATGCTTTCTGAGGAGGAAACACAAACATGGCAAACAATAAATTAAATAAATAGGTTCATTTGATGAAACATAGTTGGCAGGATTTTGTTTTCACAAAATTCATATTTTACAGTTTTCAATCTATAAAAACTAAGTGAGAATGTGACAAAGACACACATGAAGTAATTATGGTTTTGATAGAAAGTGTTGAGGATGAAAGACTTTGAAAGACAGAAAGGTGTTTTATAAATCAGCTCATTCACCATCTTTAATTCACTGATTCAGACAATCAGCCGTCGGACCATTTGATCCTTTTTTTTCTTGATAATCTTTAGTGCTTATATTGAAGTTCTCAATCATTTTTGGAATTTATATCTGGGTTCTTGATAATATATAGAGTTTATCTGGGTTCTTGATGATCTTTAGTGTTTTAACCTATATAAAACCTATATATAAACCATAGTGATGGCTGACTTCTCACTCCTGTTAACCAGCCTGTACAGGCTGCAAGTCATTGACAACTGCTAGGCTAAAAACAAGGCTTACCTACGAACAATTGAATTTTAAAATAATTGTAATCTGGTACATTTATTGAGAAAATAGATGTAATTAAATAACAGTTACCTCTTTACCTTTCTGTCAGACAGAATTTACTGACAGGAAACCACTGTTCTATAAGACAAATCTCACTCTCTACAAACCAACCAAACTCCATTGATAAAATCAGTCATTTTATCTCATAGAACACAGGAGTTGTTGGTCTGCTGCTGCCTCATCTGTTAGTGTGTTTGTGTTGTTGTGAGTCTTCAGTGAATCTTTAAAACACTGAAGTCACACAACAACAATCAATTTTTTCAATTTTATCAATGGAGTTTGGTTGGTTTGCAGAGAGTTCCTTTAAGGTAACATGATGATCACTACAGGAACATCTCTGTGTTAATATACTCTAACACAGTGTTCCCCAACCCTGGTCCTCAGAGGACACTGTCCTGCATGTTTTACATGTTTCTCTGCTCCAACACACCTGATTCACATGATCAGGTTGTTGTCAGGTTTCTGCAGAGGCTTGATGACGAGCTGATCATGTGGATCAGGTGTGTTGGAGCAGAAACATGCAGGACAGTGTCCTCTGAGGACCAGGGTTGGGGAACACTTCTCTAACACACACACGCACACACACACACACACACACACACACACACACACACACACACACACTCTGAACAGGTGTGTCACAGGTGTGTAAATACAGCTTCTTAATAATAATACAGGAGAACAATAACAGAGACAACAGCTCTGTTCAAACATCAGTCAGTCTGTTCTGTTACAGTCAGGTTATTTTCCATCACATCTGTTACCATGGTAACTGTAAACATCAAATGTGGGGACCTGAGGTCAGATTATCCCACTGTGGGCCCTGTGAGGCCCCCACACACTGGACCCAGATCTGTTGTTGTTTGATTGAGATTATTTAACTGAACACAAATTAATTTAAGAACATATACTAGAAAACTAGAGAGACCTTTTTCAGTATTGATCAGGGCTGCAAACTGTCAGCTCTTTCCTTAATCGATCATTGGTAATATTAATGATCAATTAATCATACTGATAAAATCTTAAAATCTTTTGCATTTACTAAACTACCCCTCAATCAAAGATGTCTTTCTTTCTTTTTATTATTATTATTTTATTTTATTTCATTTATTTTTAGCCACAGAAACATGTTGCGTGTTCTCTGGCAGTGTTACCTACACTCTTAGAAATAAAGGTGCTAACAAGAACCAAGAAGGATGCTTTTGGCTTGTCACCATAAAAAAAATGAAAGCCACAAAAATATCTTAATTTAATGGACCAATCAGCCTCTACTTCCTGTGTGACTCACCTGCATCCTGTCAGTTCACATCTGATTGGAGAAGGAGGTGGGCGCCCCCTGTTGGCCGTAGCCCTGACCGTACTCTGCATCCTGAGGAGACACAGAGCAAACAGCATGACACACAAACTACTGCAGTAATCTGAGTACAAATACTGCACTGATCTGAGTATTAATACTGCAGTAATCTGAGTACAAATACTGCAGTAATTTGAGTTAAATATACTGCAGTACACTGAGTAGAAAGGTTCTGGATAGAAACCTCAGAGAGGGTTCTGGGTGGAACCATGGTGCCATAGAGTTGGTTCTCTTAGAGTTGGTTCTCTTTTAGAACCTTTTATACAGGGTTCTGTGTGGAACCTTTTTCAGATGGTTCTTTTTTAAACCCTTTATGGTGTGTTCTAGGTAGAACCCTGTGATTGTGATCTCATGATGATCCAGTTGAAACAACAGAACCAGCAGCAGGTGAAACCAGCCGTATCCCATGAATCACCTGGTTGTATCCCTGCTGGCTGTAGTCGGGTTGGTATCCTCCCTGGTTGCTGGCGTAGGGGTCCTGTTCATACGCCCCCTGCTGGCCGTAGGCGTCCGGTGCGGCAGCTTTCTCCTGAGGGGGCGGAGCACGCATGAAGGGAGCGATGATGCCCGTCTCCTTAAAGACGAACCAGAGGTTTCCCGTCCACAGGATCAGGTTAATAAAACCAAAAGCCTGGGTGAGGATGAAGATAAAGAAACAGATACAGTCATTGTTGATTCATCTGTTGATTGTTTTTGTGATTAATCAATTAATTGATCTTGTCACAATCCTGTCAAATGAAAAATAGGTCCTGAAATAGGTGCAAACGTGGAGTGTGTTGCACCATGTTTGCACCTATTTTTCAGATCTTTTTCTATAACAATTAGTTTCCTTATTGATTGATCTGTCAATCATCCATTGATCAGTTAGTTTGGTATCAGAACAACCGAGTCACTGGCCAGTATTTTGGGATCTGACTCAGGACTGATCTATCATGTCGTCCTGTCCTAACTCTCTGTCCTGGTCTTACCACAGAGGTGTTGAGTCCAGACATGACCGGGTCGTGGACTTCACGGCAGCGGTTTTCCGATTCATCGCAGGCGGAGATCAGAGTGATCACTTTGTCCGGGTCGGTCGCCGTCTTCACGTCAGACAGACCTTTGGCCCAGGCTGCAGAACTAACCAACCACATGAAGGCAAACACTCCGGTCACACCCAGGTCCTACACACACACACATACACACACACACAAAGATAGATTGTATGAGTGATGTGTTGTAGGGGTCACCTGATGGCGGTGTGGTGCAGTGCGGTCAGTGAACTTACAATCAGAGGACCCTTGTTGTTCTCCTTGTACTTCTCAAAGAAGAAGATGTAGATGCTGAGAGCCGCCGTGGAGTAGAGAAAGGCGAAGACACCGATGGTGACGAAGAACTCGGCTGAGGACGAGTAGTCGCCAACCAGGAAGTAACGCTCTGTGTTCCCGTTCTTACAGGTGGGGGCGTCGAAATACACCTGGTGGAGTCTGAGAGACGAACAGGAAGGAAGAGTTTAAATAATTTAGACTTTTTTTTTATCGAGGACATCTGAGGATCGTTCTCCGCTGCTCATCCATGACGGGTCGTCCACACCGAGAAAGATAATAATAATAATTAAAGCTGTAAGCAGCAGTTTGCACCACTGCGCAGGCTGGGGCGTGTGGCAATAATGACAAACACTTGGTTGGCTTGTAGATGTCTTCAGGCCGGGACTCTGGTCAAATGTGAGATTTGGGGTAGATTGGACAATGTGCAAAGAAGTTATAGCAACTTTCTGTGTTATGATGAAAAATTGACACTCAACGTGCCGTCAGGGTAACGCCATTTGACGAAACATCACGATTGTCACAATGCAGCATTATGAACATCTTAAGGCTTCTCTGTACACATTTGAATTTGATATGGTCAACCTGGAAGATCACAGCAAAGTCTACAGCATATCATGTCCTGTTGCCAGCAGGTGGTGCTATAACTCTGAGTACTGTCCTGTAGATGTGTTCAGGGCGGGACTGTTATCAACCATGAGAAGTTTGGTGCAGATTGGACCATTTACACCAACATATAGCAACTTCCTGTTTGATAGCGAGACATCACAGCTCTTCAACAATAGCGAAGTCTTTTAATAACTTTTGGTCACAAAGTTGTCTTGATGGCACACACTGATTTTGAAATCATTATGATTAATTCTTTAAGAAGAGTTTGTTAAAATACAATGTGTAAAAATGCCAAAATTGACCACAAAATTCAAAATGGCTGACTTCCTGTTGGGTTTAGGCGATGGGTCCAAGAGACTTTTTGGTGAAATGTGCTGCAGGTGCTGCTTTTTAGAGCTTTGCTTTTTATGTGAGATGAAATCAAAAATGCGATTGAGGAGGACGAAACAGAAGAAAAATACCAATAAGAATCTGACCAATGCCGGCAGAGTCCTCAGGCCATAGCAACAGTAGGGATGTGAACATCCACACCGATGGACAATAACATCTGTAAATGATCCAGCTGTGTCAGCAGCTTTGAAGAAAAGGGTTTTCGTAGTTTTCAGCCATGTGACATGAGCGGTGACCTGGAGGCTGAAACTTTGAGCCAACATGGCAGCTTACTCTGGACTGGAGAACAGATATGAAAATAAACTACAAGTTTTGGGTGCTTGTGATCCATCGACAGCACCTGCTGCTGTATTTGAGTCACTAAAAACCTCCAGTACAGACTATTTTATGTATTTTTATTCTGGATGAGTAAATAATTCTGCCGTTTGGGACGTGAAGGATGAGAAATTCTTCATTGTCAAAGCAAAGGGGAGACTTAATTAGCTAATGTTAGCTATCAAACATTAGCCAATGGGTTTTCTGTAGTTTCAGGGTCACTGTAGTCAGTGTCTGTTAGGATGTTTTTCTTCTTATGCTATATTTAAGGGATACCATATGTGACCGTGTAATTGCTAGAGGGACCCAGGTGATGTTAAGACACCTACGGGGCCACAGAGGCCCCTGATATGAAAATGGATTTGTTTACTTTTAGTACGGTGACCCCGGCCTGTAATAAACACTTGAATGAATGTTCTCAACTTGTGTCTCCATGGGAAACATGGCGACTACAGAAAATCATTATTAAAGTATCTTATGAAATAAAATGAATCAAAAGTTCGTTGAAGTCTTCACTGTAAAGACGTGTGTCCTTTGATGGCTGCGTCCCAGAGGACAGAGGGACCTTTAGTGGCTCAAATCCACAATCTCCTCTCTGGGTGTTCTTTGTTGGATGAGATTCTGTAGAAACACAACCCGGGCTTGTCTCCTCGCCCGTCAGCGCATCTGGGTGGCAGTTTGGAGAAACAGCACAGACCATTCAGCTGGCGAGCAGCAGAAGACGGCTTTGTTTTGCCATCCAAGGGAGCGTTCCCACAAATGGACATGATGTCACATGAAAACTATGAATGTTACTGCTGCACTATGATTGACTGAGTTATCATGTGTCCAACATGAATCTCCTGTAGACCAGTAAAGACTAAAGACTAGTGAAGCGACAGATCATCATCGCAGTCAAACCATGAGAGACTTCCTACAGTCGAGTCGTGTCGATCGTTTGGTGTGAAGTAATCCTAAAAGTCAATCCAGCCGTCTTCAGTCAGTCTTTTTCCCGTCCGGACGTCCCGCCGTGTGCAGACAGTCAGTGAGTGTCTGACAGGAGGAGACAGAGTTCAGCTGCAGTGAAACTTCCTGAAACTTTCTCTGGACATGAACTTATTCTTACTGAAGTGTGAGTGAGTTTGTCTTCCTCTGAACTGTTTGTTGAAATTTGTTTACATGTGGCATCTTAGAAGTGCCATAATATATATATATATACATATATATATATATATATATATGTATATATATATATATGCTGTGACTGATGGAACGTGCAGAAAACAATGATGATTGGTCACATTTTGCTGAAAAGTTGCAGAAGAATTTGGACAAAACTGCAAAGGCGCCCAGAGTTCACACAGACCACAACATGACATCTGGAGGAACCGGTTTGTATCGTCTGCATCAGTGTTTCTCAGGGTTTACGCCGTAGCACCTGAGAAAATGTTAAGTTCTTCAAGCACCACCTCACTGATTCACGTCGTTTTTATGCGAGAGGCGCTGTGGACACTTCACTGATGCTTCTTCACTGTCGTCCACTTTCCAGTCAGTTTACTCAAACTCTCCTCCTCCTCACCTGCTTCTTTTTGTAAGTTACCATTTAGAGCCACAGTTGTAGTTTTTTTGAAACATTCATTTTCACTCTCTTCATTTCATGTCGCTTGATATCCTGCCATCACAGTTTAGCTTCAAACTACCAGTAATCATATGACGTCTGCAGGCTGACATTTAAAACAACCAAAACTTATTTTAAACTTTAAAGGACCAGTGTGTAATAATTACAGGAATTTATGTACATAAATGAGATATTATATATAAGTATGTTATTTATGTATCAATCAACGTAAACTCATAATCTATATGTTCCTGTTACTTTAGAAATAGCCATTTATAGTTACATACTGTCAGGTCGCCTTACGGAGCTCATCATCCTCGCCGTCTCGGCTTAGCAGAAGCGGACAAACTGCACTAACAGTGAGTCTTGGGAAGCCCATGGCGACCTTACGTAAACGCCGCAGCGTAAACACGAAGTAGACGGGAGGATAGGCGGGTGATCGCTGGCAGACCATTTAGCGTTGTGAACCTTGACTGGCACAGTTTTGACAAATGGAGGATCATACATACACTGTACCAGAACAAAAAGCAGCGGACAGTGAATCCCGTCATCCAAGAAGCGGAGACACGAAGAAAGTAAACGCAAGCATGACAGGAAACGGCAAAACACGAATCAACATCGGCATCGCGTTCACACGATGGAAATCACTGATGGAGGACAAACGTTTTCACAGTAGCGAGGTTGCCTGTTTTCTGCTGGACAGGTAATTCATCCTACACACATAATTGTAGTTTGTTGTGAGATAGCTTTCGCCGCCATTTTGTCCGCTGTGGCCACCGTACTCTTGGTGAGAGAGCGGTGTCGGGTAAATCCTCTTAGTTGCAATCTAAGGTTTGAGCGCTAGATGCCGCTGGAAATCACACACTTCTCCTTTAAATTTCATCTCATATTTTCTGTTTCTTTATTGGAAATGTTGTAGCAGTTTGAGAGTTTTATACGGTTAAATTAAGATATAAAAATAAAGTTAATTTATTGAATTAAAAAAAAAAGATTTCTCCCATTTCTACGTACCACTAGATGGAGCTGGCGTACCATCAGTGGTACCGTCCCTGATTTGAGATCGTCTATGTGCTTCTCTTCTTTTACTTTCTTTGTTGTTGTTGTTGTTGTTGTTGTTGTTGTTGTTATGACACCAACCTCCCAGCAGACAGAAATATTTCAGTGCTTCATCAGTCTGACATTCAGTCACTTCAGGTCACAGACTTTTTCTTTTACTTTTCCTGCGTTCTGCAGCTGCATTTACAACGTATGTACTTACATGCAGTATATAGACAATGCATACAGTCATCACAGAGGATTGTGGGTCAGATTGTCCAGAAAGGCGTGCCTGACTGTCTTTTTCTGCCATATTAAGCAGTCTGGTCATATGGGTATTATAATGCACCAGTAGTCTCTGTTCAGTCCATGTCGGTCCAGTCTTTGGTTGCAACAGACGTCCATTTTAGTTTTTCTTTTTTTTTCTGAAATAATCGGAACTTCTAAGCATTTCCAGGTTTTCTCCTCCTGTTCTGTGAGTCATTTTCAACATGCAGCATCTATAGAGTGAGTCTGTCTGTTTCCATCCCTTCCTGTCTGTACTTCACTGTGTTCAGTATCAGACTCCATGTTGTCAGTGAACAGGTGTAGTTTTTAGTTCTGATCAGTGTCAGCAGAGTGATTCATGTTTCACTGACCTGAACGGATACTCAAACTCCACCTCTATACTCAGGTCGCTGTCGGTCCGTTCTTACACTCCACCGCCATCCGGAACATCCCAGAATAACTGCCGCAGGTGGAGAAGGCAAAGATGGCGAAAAGGAGGAGGGAGGGAGGAGGAGAGAAGGAGGAAGAAGGAGAAGAGGAAAGGAGGAGAAGCACAAAACATGTAAGTAGTCTGATAAAAACATGTCATCAGGGTTAAACTCTGTGAGGCTGCACTGAGGCACAGTGGTTTGAGCTAGCTGCTAATGTCAACATGCTAACATGTAGCTGTTTAGCAGGTATAATGTTTACCATGTTAGCATGCTAACATTAGCTTATTAGCAGTAAAGCCCTGCCCCTGAGGGTCTGGGCCCAGAGAAAAAACCAAATCAGATGGACGACGGATTTATGACTGAAGTTCATGTTTCATTTTGTTTAATTACCTGACGTCTGCAGACACAGTGAACAGAACATTTCTGTTCTGTTTTAAAATCAGATACAGATTAAAGCAAATAAACTGTTAATAATAAAAAATGTAGGAACAACCTGCAGACATATATAGGAATCTATTCATTCATGGCTTTGTTAAACACACATCTCTGATTGGTCGACTGGTCAATGACATCCTAAGTTCTGTTATTTCTGTATAACAGACCGTTACTATGGAGAACAGACTGTCGCTATGGACACAGTTCTGATCACAGACTCTGGAGGAACAACACAATGATTGTTAAATCACTACAATTATTTTAAAATTAAATTTTTGTGTCAAATTATTGACTTTTTGCACATCATCATATATGAAGCGGGACGATGTGCAGTAGTGCAGTCACTGCTAAATAAAAGCAAAAAACATTTTTAAGATTAATATTTAGTGTCACATGTCTGTGAGTAACATACTGCACACACACACACACACACGCACGCACACACACACACACACACACACACACTCTCTCACACACACACACACACACACTCACACACACACACACACACACACACACACACACACACACACATATAGAATGTAGTTGTGTTGAGGCAGAGGAAGAGCTGATTTATTTTGAAGAATAAAAACTGAAGCTGCTGCAGGATGATGACTCATCATCATCATCTTCATAAATCATCATCACATCTATCTGTAGAGACTCACAGTGTGAAGCTTTAAACTGCAGCAGATCATCTAACAACAACCTTCATCATCATCATCATCATCATCATCATCATCATCATCATCATCATCATCATCATCGCAAATGCACTTTCCCAGTCTTAACCCTCAAACAGCCCTTTAAATTACCTACACACACACACACACACACACACACACACTCCACACACACACACACACCACACACACACACACACACTGCACTTTGCACACACACACACACACAGTGAGCAGATGGTCACAGTCAGACTTGTTCAATCCTGCTCGGATCTGTGTGTGTGTGTGTGTGTGTGTGTGTGTGTGTGTGTGTGTGTGTGTGTGTGTGTGTGTGTGTGTGTGTGTGTGTGTGTGTGTGTGTGTGTGTGTGTGTGTGTGTGAGTGTGTGTGTTATTTAATACCACACATACAGTAATAATCAGCCTGTACAGTGAATCATGTTCATGTGTTCATGTTCTCCTGTGTTCTCATGGGCTCATGGTCGATGTGGTGGTTGGGAACCTTTTGAATATTTTGGGAAGATTATCAGAATCAAACAGGAACATCATCAGAAACGCCTCCAGATGTTTTGGGAACATTTTCTTAATTTTTCAGAGCCTTTGGGATATATTTAGAACATTCTGAAGACATTTTTCAGACAGATTTTAAAGAACTTTCTGTATATTTGGAAAATCGGAAAATAACTGAAACGCTCCAGCTGGTTTGGAATTTTGGGACATATTTTGGAACATTTTGAGAACCATTTCCGTTTGTTTGGGAACATTTTCATCAGAGACATTATCAGAATGTTCTGAAATGTTTTGGAAACAGCAGGCTGTCAAAGTTTGATCATGTTTGTACTTTCAGGACGCTGACAGAGCAGCGTGTGCTGATGTTTGGCCTGACAGATGTGAGTCTTACAGTCTGACTTCATAAACACAAATAAACACACGTATATGTGGAGTTTGTGGTGCAGGTGTTGGTCTGATGAACTCACCCATTCTAAGGCCTTAATGAAGCCCAGAGGAACCTTCAAGACCTGAACTGACCCTGCAGAGACACACACACACACACACACACACACACACACACACACACACACACACACAGACAGCAGATATGGATTTATTTCATATTTTCTGCATTCATAAAATCACAGTACTGCCATCTTAACAATAATTATACTAATTATAATAATAATCATTCAGACAAAATAAATGAATAAAGCAGTGATTAAATGTTTGTTAGAAATTGATAAATACATATTTATATGTATTTATATATTAAATAATATAAAATATCAAATATGTGTTAGCATTAACAAAAACAGATTTGGGAGATGAATTATATAAATACACACAAATAAAACCACAGATAAAAATAATATAAAAATATTTTCCACAGGTGCCAATAAACCTGTAAAAACCTAAACAGTCAAAAACAAAAGTGTAAACTGAGGGGGCGGTTGGACAGTTTGAAGAAAGAAAACAGACTGAAAGTCAAGAGAATCTGAGATGCTGATGTGTTTCTCGATGATGAAGATGAAGATGGGCCTTACAACATCTGAAACATCAGTCACTAACACAGGACTGCTTCCCATCATGCATTGTGCCTGACAGCAGTCTGCAGTTGTACTTGAAGCTAAAATTACTGAAACTCTTCACAGCAACAACAACAAAATAAAACAATAATCAAAGAATAAACTGCAGCTTCTTTCAGGTCTCAAAGCTGGTTATAAAACATATTAAAATATTATTTTATAAAGGAATATTCCACTCAAACAAGAGCACAAGATCTGTGCAGGAGTCAGTAATGATCCTGCAGTCAGTCTGATTAATTTAATATAAATAAACAGACAGAGAGACGAACAGGTGGACGGTCCTGTGTTCAAACAAACTGATCAATATTTCTTCTCAGGTTTCAGCAATACAAGACTGCTGTGATATTTAATATTTAATATTTAATATTTAGTTTTCAGATGGGTTACCACACAGTCTGTACAGTACCAGAGTCCATTAAATATGAAACATGTTTCATTAATGAAGTGATAACAGGCGATAAACAATCCAATAAATTAGTCTGATTACAGATCTATTGATTATTCAAAGAAAGGACAGCATGTGATACAGAATTAAAACAGAAAGCAACTTTTCCACCAATATTCATCTGAATCAGAACAAAGATCAGATATTTCTGATCAACTTGAATGTTTGTTGTAAATCTCAGTCATTGTGTTTCAGGATCCTGTTTCTCTCTGTGATCATCATCTTTTCTTCTAACACTCAGTCAGTGTTTGAACTGAGACACTAACTGTTGAAGTTTTAAAGGTCAATTCTGTCTCATTCTTTCTTCATATTAGTCAGCTGCTCAACAGTCCACAGTCTCTGTTGTCCTATTCTGTCCTTCATAATGCACCACACATTTTCAATGGGAGACAGGTCTGGACTGCAGGTCCAGGTCAGTCTAGGACCTGAACTCTTTTACTATGAAGACACGCTGTTGGAACACGTCCACAATGTCTCAGCATCGTCTCTCTGAAATAATCAGGGGCGTCTGAAGAAGACGTCAGTGATGGCAGCATGTCTCTCTGAATCTGTCAAACATCACAGCTGCTGTCTGTTGAAGTCAGTGCTGGGGACAATCTGATGGTCCTTTCCTCTTCAGCCCGGAGGACACAGCGTCCATGATTAGTAAAACAGTCTGAAATGTGGACTCGTCAGACCACAGGACACTTTTCCTCTTTGCGTCCGTCCATCTCAGATGAGCTCTGGTCCAGAGAAGTCTGCAGTGTTTCTGGATGTTGTTGATATCTGTCTTTCTCTCTGCATGTAGAGTCTGAACTTACATTTGTAGATGCAGAGACAAACTGTGTTTACTGACAACGGTTTTCTCGGAGCGTTCCACAACTTTCACAGTCTTTTGTTGCTTCTGTCCATATTTCACATTTTTGAACATATTTTTCAACTAGTGATCAATCTGCCAATGATAAAAAGCATATAATGCTTTATAATGCATATTTAAATTACTGTAAAGAAATTCATAACATTTTCTAACAATAATTATAACATTATAAAGCATTTTTTAATTACTTATAAGGTTACATATTATAATATTTTGATCACTGCTCACTCACTGACATTTTTGACATGGATCATAGTGTACTATAAATACCATTGTTGTAATGCATTATAACCATTTTATAATGCTTTATAAACTTATTGTAATGAAATACAATTGTGTATTTTTGGGGAAACATTACATCAGTGAAATTTAAATGTCTGTCATCAAAAAGTGAAATTTAAGAACTCAAATTTCTGTCATGACCCGTTAAACAAATAAATGAAAATTTTCAATGTTTTTTGTTTTGCACTTTAGAAATTTCAGTAGTGCACCCAATGAACACTAAGTTATATCACATTATAATGCATTATAAAATGGTTATACTGTATTATAATCTTTGAGACATATAATAAACTCAGACCCTTGTCATTATAAAATTTGTTATAATTATTGTTATAAAGCATTATGAACATTTGTTTTACTTTGCTATAAGCTTTGTATGGTGCATTAGGTTAGCATTAGTCAAAGAAAGAAAATGTTATTTTCTGATTGGTTCACATCGGTGACGTCCTAAAGCACAAATAAACTCACACGATGAAGATCCTCAGTCTGCTTCGCCCGCCTGTGTGTGTGTGTGTGTGTGTGTGTGTGTGTGTGTGTGTGTGTGTGTGTGTGTGGAGGAAACGTCCTGAACTCAGCAAAATATGACAAACTAAAATAAAATCCAGGTGGAGAGCTGCACACTGACAGCAGCTGAACACGTCTTATTTCACCACAGAGTTTCTAAACAAAAAAATGGCAGTGGAAACTGCAGTGTGGGTTTTTGTGCATTTTTTTTTACAATAAAGTTAACACAAAAAAATCAAAATGCTCAAAACGCAAAAACAATAAAATATAAATGTGCTGAGTGTTAATGAATGTTAATAACAGAGACAAACATTCTGTTCTTTTCAGTCCTGCACAAAATAAAAACATATCAATGCGAACAAAATAGTGAATAATGAAACGTGTACATGCTTGATGTTTACTGTTGGTCAGATTTGTGGAAAAGTTGCAGACAAAATTGCAAAGTTGTGTAGATTCCAAAAGGGATTGGTTGAATTTGTGTTAACCGTCGTGATCGTAACATCACAACTTCCTGTAGGGACGGGTTTATATGAGTCTACAGATTGTTTTTATAAGGAAATATTTTGCATTAGGCCTTTAATATCATATAAATATAATAAAGCTATAAGTTAAATATTAAAAAACGAATATAATAGGAACAGTACAGATGATATAGTCCTCAGATTGTGCAGAATAATAAACAAAGTCATATAAAATAAACAAAATTGAACAAATGAAACATAAATCAGCAGTAATGTTATAGTTAAAGTCCTGCAGGACAAACTGTGTTTCTCTGTTGGTCTCCATCTTACGACGGCAGCTGCTGAGGAGGAGGAGGAGGAGGAGGAAGAGGAGGAGGAGGAGCAGGTGAGCACGGGTGAAACCGGGTTATTACCGGGTTAAATAACACAGCAGCAGTGAGAATATGTGAGAGCAGAGAGCAGAGAGCGGAGCGGGTTCGACCCGCAACAACATCAGCATCAGCATCCCGAGCAGAGAGGAAATCCTCCTCCTCCTCCTCCGGCTGCCATTTTACACACACACACACACACACGCACACGCACATATGCGCGCGCACATACACACAGAAGAGATATCATGTCATCTCGGGAACACGCAGCTCTGAAACATTGATGATGTTTTTACGGACTCTTTATGTTTTTATTTTCGGTTCTCCTGCAGGCAGCGCGCAGGGCTGCAGAACCCACAGACAGACAGGCTGCTCCTCCCTGTCAGAACCTCCCGCAGTCCTTCAACAAACCTCCACAAAACCTCCTCACAACCTCCCCACAACCCTCAACACCGTCCACAGACCCGCACAGTCACTCTGCGTAATAATAACAATAACAATAACAATAACAATAATAATAATAATAATAATAATAATAATAATAATGACATGATGATGATGATGATGATGGGATGTTGGAGGCAGATCCAGGAGCAGCTGCAGTCTCCTGTTTTCACATTTCTGTCAAATAATTCCTGCATGAAATCACAGAAACGCGTCTGATCCGATTCTGGGCTCCTGTATGAACAGAATCTGATGATAGAAGGTGTAATAAGGCGCTGTGAAGTCTTATAATGTGTCATAATGTGTCCGCGCTGCTGCTGCTGCTACTGCTGCGGCCCGACACAGAGATGCTTCACCGGGAGACAAATACAAACACGAAGCCCCGGCGGGCCGCCCCGAACCACGACACGAACACACCCCGAACAGACACACAGACACATGATGAAGATGATGATGATGATGATGATGAGACGTGATGATGAAGAATAAAAGAATAAAAAGGAGGATGTTCAGTGTTTGTACCTGATTCACGACGTCCATCCTGCTGCCGCCTGTCGAGAGCACAGAGAGGAAATGGAGGGAGGAGGAGGAGGGGTGAGGAAGAGGTGGCCGGGGGGGGGGGGCTGCGCGCGCGTCATTTATTTTTTATTTACTATGAATTCGTCTTCAGACGCGTCAGCAGGTAAAAATAAAAGCATAGGAAATTAATTTAAAATATTTTTTTCTCTTTTTCCACCTTTTGTTTTTTCTTTTGTTTTTTGTTTGTTTTATTTCTTCTCTTTTTTTATATAGTAAATAATCTGTAATAACAGCACTTCCTGCTCTCTGTCTGTCTTCCTGTCCATCAAGTATTTTACAATAAATAAAACAGAAAATATAAATGAAAACGAGAGAAAGAAAAGGTGAAGAAGGAAAAAATAAAACAGAGACAAACATGAAAACAACATCAGACACATAAGGAATGATAATAATAATAATAATAATAATAATAATAATGATAATAAAGCAGCTAATTACTTAGACTTTATTTCAGAGGGTATAATTAAACTAATCAATAGATTCAGGTTCAGGAAACATAAAAACAACCACAGATACAATTAATCAATAATCATTTAATCAGCTGATAAGAATCTGATTGATCATGTAAACTTTAATTGATCTTATATCAAATAAACATCTGAAACATGCAGAAACTTTATATGTTCCACAGGATACACTCTTAGAAATAAGGGTTCCAAAAGGGTTCTACCCAGAACTATTTGCTTCTGAAGAACCCTTTTTGGAAGAAAGGGTTTGGCATGGGTTCTTTGTGAGACTAAGGGTTCCATTAAGAAATCTTCTCATCCAAAGAACCTTTTTAGAAGAAAGAGTTATTCTCTTTTATCAAAGGTTCTTTCTACCATAATATAAAATGGTTCTCAGTAGAACCTGGGTGTGTTCTAAATAAAACCCTTGGAATATAAAAAGGTTCTTGGTAGAACATTCTGGGTGTGTTCTAGATAACAACCTTTGAAAGTAAAATGGTTCTCAGGAGAACCTACTGAATGTGTTTTAGATAAACCCCTTGAAATATAAACTGATTCTTGGTAGAACCACATGTTGGATTCTTGTTGGCACCCTTGAAAGGATAGAAGGGTTCCGGGTAGAACCTCCAGAGAGGGCTCAAGGTGGAACCATTGCACCATCTCTCTTATGTTAGGTTCTATGTAGAACTCTTTGAAAGGGTTCCAAGTGAACTTTTGTATAAAGTTCTAACAAGAACCAAAAATGGTTCTCCTGTGGGGACAAGCTGAAGAACCCTATATGGTTCTAGTTATCAGCTTTATTTCTAAGGGTGTATGTAACGCTGTCAGAGAACGTGGAACATGTTGCTGTGGAAATAGAACTCTGATTGAGGGGTTGATTAATTGATCACTAATTTTACAGTTGATCAATTATGGAAACGTGAGAGTTTGCAGCACTAGTATACATGAATACACACACACACACACACACACACACGCGCGCGCGCGATACACACAGGTGTTTGTGTGTGAACCCAAACATGGTCATGTAGTTACACACACGTTCATATGAACGATGAAAAATATTTGATTATTTTATCGGTCATCTGGTCGAAGGTCTTTAGGAACATTGTCTCTTCTTTACCAACTGTTTTTCCATCTTTCTTCAAACGTTCCACCGTTTTCTCGTTCTCCTGGTGATTTTTTTCCCTTTCATAAATCTCAGTCAGAGATGTTCCGTTTACCGTTGACGTTCTCACTGAAGCAGTTCCTTGTCAGTGTGTGACTGCTGGTTCTCATCATGTCCACATCCTTTACAGTAAACGAAACAAGATCTTCTTATGCAGCTTTTTTCACAGTAGATGTGTGTTCTCCGTCTGTTCTCCGTCTTTCACAGTAGATGTGTGTTCTCCGTCTGTTCTCCGTCTTTCACAGTAGATGTGTGTTCTCTGTCTGTTCTCCGTCTTTCACAGTAGATGTGTGTTCTCCGTCTGCTATAGTGGAACGTGACCCGACACCAGAGTCAGAGAGCAGATGTCAAAACGTTCTCTTTAACTTCACACAACGTTCCACAAAAATTCGCTCTGCAGACACAATTTTCTACTAAAAACGTAGGAAAAGTTGTCCTCTCCTTCTGATCAACTTCTGGAATCTCACACATCTTTATTTTTTAAACGTTTCTGTTGCTTTTTGTTTGACAGGAAGTCCTGAACACTTTCCAATAAGATCCGTTCAAACAGAAGAACAAAAATCCCTCTTTGTCTCGTGGCGTTTGAGGTCACGTTTTGAACAAAACAAACAGACAATGTGGTTATTTTCTGGACTGGAACAGCTGACAGATTATTGTCACGGCCTTGAGTGAAAAAAACCTTCACTGAGGGGAAATTTCAACATTTTTTTGGGTTTAAATTGATCCATAAATAAATCGCACACAAGAAAGGAGGGAACAAGACGTCATCTCGGACGTTGATCAACATTTTTCAACCTTTTTTTCGACAGGTTTTTTTTTTTTTTTTTTTGGCTGATAACTCATGAAACTTTAAGGAACAGAAGAAAGATTTTTCTACAATGGGATCCTTGGATAAAGCTGATACAGGCCACGCCCATTTCCACCAGTCTTTTTTTTTTTTTTTCATTGTCAATGTTTTGGTAAAAACATTTTTTTCTTTGTTGTCATATTTTTCGTACAATCTTCACCATATTTGGTACATTCCATATTTAGAGCACCGTGAACAAAACCTATCAGTTAGTTTTTTGATATCAATTACTGTTCATCTGTAATTGATTATCAAACTTTTGGAGGTGTGGTCTGATGCCACAAAAGGTTTGTGAATGTTGTACACACGGCCACATTAAACAAGTGTGTAACATTTCAAATAATTGTACCCACAGGGGGCGCCACAGTCACATTAAAACTGGATATTTCTCATTCTGTTGTATTAAATCAGATGAAACTTGGTACATGGCTTCTGCATAAGCATGTGCACAAGACACTGAAGCATGATATCAATAGCGCCACATTCTGGTTATTAATGAAATACCATCATATCACGTTAATGGATTATGGTGTGATGTCTTAGTTAGTGTGATGTAATAACATAGTATAATATCACAGATTAGGATGATGACATAGATTAGTATGTCATAGTATACTATCAAGTCATAGTGTAGTATGATGTTATAGTATACTATGATGTCATAGTATAGTATGACGTCATAGTGTAGTGTGATGTTATAGTATACTATGACATCATAGTGTAGTGTGATGTTATTGTACACTATGATGTCATAGTGTAGTATGATCTCATAGTATACTATGATATCATAGTGTAGTATGATGTTATAGTATACTATGATGTCATAGTGTAGTATGATGTTATGGTATATTATGAAATCATAGTGCAGTGTGATGTTATCGTGTACTATGATGTCATAGGGTAGTATGATGTTATAGTATACTTTGATATCATACTACACTATGACATCATATTGTAGTATGATGTTATAATATACTATGATGTCATAGTGTAGTATGACATCATGTTGTAGTATACTATGATGTCATAGTGTAGTATGATTTTATAGTATACTATTATGTCATAGTGTAGTATGATGTCATTGTATAGTATGATATCATAGTGTATTGTGATGTTATAGTATACTATGATATCATAGTGAAGTATGACGTTATAGTATACTATGATGTCATAGGGTACACTATGATATCATAGTTTAGTATGATGTTAGTGTGATGTTATAGTATACTATGATGTCATAGTGTAGTATGATGTTGTAGTATACTATGATATCATAGTGTAGTATGATGTTATAGTATACTATGATATAATTGTGTAGTATGATGTTGTAGTGTACTATGATGTCATAGTGTAGCATGATGTTATAGTATATTATGTCATAGTGTAGTGTGATGTTATAGTATACTATGATGTTATAGTATACCATAACATCATACTGCACTATGGTGTCATAGTGTAGTATGACATCATGTTGTAGTGTACTATGATGTTATAGTGTAGTATGATTTTATAGTATACTATTATGTCATAGTGTAGTATGATGTCATAGTATAGTATGATATCATAGTGTAGTATGATGTTATAGTATACTATGATGTCATAGTGTAGTATGATGTTATGGCATATTATGATATCATAGTGCAGTGTGATGTTATCGTGTACTATGATGTCATAGGGTAGTATGATATTATAGTATACTTTGATATCATACTACACCATGACATCATATTGTAGTATGATGTTATGATGTACTATAATGTCATAGTGTAGTATGACATCATAGTGTAGTATGATGTTATAGTATATTATGATATAATAGTGTAGTATGATGTTGTAGTATACTATGATATCATACTGTAATATGATGTTATGGTATTTTATGATATCATATTATAGTGTGATGTTATAGTATACTATGATGTCATCGCATAGTATGATGTCATACTATACTATGATATCATAGTGTAGTGTGATGTTATAGTATACTATATATGTATGTATTTATGTATGTAATATAGTACACTAAAACTTCATACTACAGTATGATATCATACTATACTATGATTTCATAGTGTAGTTTGATGTTATAGTATACTATGATGTCATAGTGTAGTATGACATCATAGTGTAGTATGATGTTATGGTATATTATGAAATCATAGTGTAGTGTGATGTTATCGTGTACTATGATGTCATAGGGTAGTATGATGTAATAGTATACTATGATGTCATAGGGTACACTATGATATCATAGTGTAGTATGATGTTTTTGTGATGTTATAGTATACTATGATGTCATAGTGTAGTATGATGTTGTAGTATACTTTGATATCATACTACACTATGACATCATATTGTAGTATGATGTTATAATATACTATGATGTCATAGTGTAGTATGACATCATAGTGTCGTATGATGTTATAGTATATTATGATATAATAGTGTAGTATGTTGTAGTATACTATGATATCATACTGTAATATGGTGTTATGTTATTTTATGATATCATAGTGTAGTGTGATGTAATAATATACTATGTCATAGTGTAGTATGACATCATAGTGTAGTATGATGTCATAGTATACTATTTCATAGTGTAGTATGACATCATAGTGTAGTATGATGTCATAGTATACTATGATGTCATAGTGTAGTATGATATCATAGTGTTGTTTGAAGTTTTAGTACACTATGATGTCATAGTGTAGTATGACGTTATAATATATTATGATGTCATAGTGTAGTATGACGTTATAATATATTATGATGTCATAGTGTTGTGTG
This sequence comes from Lutjanus erythropterus, assembly GCA_020091685.1. Lineage (NCBI taxonomy): Eukaryota > Metazoa > Chordata > Actinopteri > Lutjaniformes > Lutjanidae > Lutjanus > Lutjanus erythropterus. The sequence continues at coordinate 40,901,816 of CM034600.1, read as the reverse complement.
ATGTAATAGTATATTATGATGTCATAGTGTAGCGTGACGTTATAGTATACTATGATGTCATAGTGTAGTGTGACGTTATAGTATACTATGATGTCATATTGTAGTATAATGTTATTGTATATTTTGATGTCATAGTGTAGTGTCATGTTGTAAGATATTATGATGTCATAGTGTAGTATGATTTTATAGTGTACTTTGATGTCATAGTGTTGTATGATGTTATAGTGTACTATGATGTCATAGTGTTGTATGATGTTATAATATACTATAGGATGTCATAGCATAGTGTGATGTCTTAGTTAGTATGATGTAATTATATAGTATAGTGTCACAGTGTAGAATGATGACATAGCTTAATTTGACATAGTATACTGTGATGTCATACTATACTATGATCTTATAGGCTACAATCATGATGTAGTGTAGTATGACGTCATAGGATAGCATCGTGACATATTATAGTATGTCATGGTGTGGTGTGTGTTATAGTATACTATGATGTCATACTGTAGTTTGGTGATATAGATAAGTATGATATCATAGCATAATATGTCATAGTGTACTATGATAACATCATTTGTATGATGTCATTGTATACTGTGATGTCATGACATAGTGTGATGTCATAGCGTAGTATTATTTCATAGTATACTACGATGTCATGATATAGTTTGATGTCATACTATACTATGACGGCATAGTGTCGCAGGATGTCATAGCATAGTGTGATGTCTTAGTATGATGTAATCATATACTATAGTGTCACAATGTAGGATGATGAAATAGCTTAGTATGTCATAGTGTAGTATGACATCATAGTGTAGTGTGTTATAGTATACTATGATGTTATAGTGTAGTATGATGTAATACTATAGTACCATGTCATAGTGTAGTATGACATCATAGTGTAGTATGATGTTATAGTATAGTATCATGTCATAGTGTAGTATGACATCATAGTGTAGTATGATTTTATAGTATATTATATAATAGTGTAGTGTGATGTTATAGTATATTATGATGTCATAGTGTACTGTGACATTATAGTACACTATAATGTCATAGTGTAGCATGATGTTATAGTGTACTATGATGTCATAGTGTAGCATGATGTTATAGTGTACTATGATGTCATAGTGTAGCATGATTTCATAATATCATATGATAACCTAGTTTAGTGGGATGTCATAGTGTTGTATGATGTCATGGGGTAGTATCATGACATTGTGTACTATGATGTAATAGTATACCATGTTGTCATAGGATAGTATCGTGACAGTGTAGTATATTGTCATACTATACTATGATATCTTAGGGTAGTATTATGATGTGGTGTAGTATGATGACATAGCATAGTGTGATGCCATAGGGTAGTATGATGTCACAGTATACATGATGTCATAGTATATTATGATGTCATAGTGTAGTGTGACATTGTAGTAAGATGTAGCACAATACTATGATGTGATCTGCAGTATTGATGTGACAGTGTAGTATGATATTATAGTACAACTTCATGACATAGATCAATATGATGTCATAGTGTGGTATGATGTCACTGTAGAGTATGATGTCATAGCATCTCATGCTAATGCATTGTATTATGTCATATTATAGTATGTCATAGTGTCATGTGTTGCAGTATTTATGATGTCATAGTATGTTATGTCATGGCATTGTATTTTGTCATAGTATATCATGATGCCAGAGTGTGTTATGTCACACATGTTGTAGTACACTTCATATACATTATATCTTAGACATGATGTCATCCTTACCAGTGAGATTATTTTAGAAATGACCAGTATCACCAACAGTAAATAGTTTTTATATATTCTTATGGTATACTAATTTTAAACATTGACTGTTCCACAGCAGAAGAGACAGAAAGTTAATGAACAGAAAAACTAAATTAATATTTTGTGTTGTTGATGTGATTTAGCTGTTTTTCTGGCTGAAGCTGATGAAAGTGCCTCAGGCTTTCACAGATGTGACGAGGACTGTGTCCAGATGTTGAACCTCTGGAATTCAAGTGATTCAGGTCAAACTGAGTGTGAAGCTGCTGCAGTGACTTCAGTCAGACAGCAGGGGGAGCTGACAGCAGCTTACATGATAGACAGGCTGATATGTGACAGTTTACACAATGTCAACATCTTCTTCATCATACTCATCCCCAATAATCAATGTTATCAATTTAAAAATATCACTCAAACACTGTGTGTGTGTGTGTGTGTGTGTGTGTGTGTGTGTGTGTGTGTGTGTGTGTGTGTGTGTGTTTGGTTTCATGTTTCAGGCTGATGAAGTTGATGATCCTTGTCTCTGACACTGAAGGGAACTGCTGCTGTGAAGTCCACGACCTGCTCACATCTGGGCTTGACTTGTCCTCGGCGAGACGTTCACTGCTGTCAGACTGACTGGACGTCCATCATTCAGCAGCCACGTATGTAGACATCAGGATTGTATTTAAAGGGCATTTCAGGCTGTATATCCTTAAATCTGAGCTAAGAGTTAACCCTGGGCTAACTTAGCTCCTTTTCACACATGCATTGTTAACCCATGGTTAAACTAAGCCCAGGACTGTATGAATTTATGGCTAACAGATCCCCTGCTCTCTTAGCACAGGGCTAACTGTTCTCTTAATCTGGGGCTAAATGCAATGTGAAAAGCCTTTAGGATCCTTTAAATGGTTCGCATCTGAAAACAACTCCACATGAAAAAGTCAGCTAGAGACAAGCAAGTCTGTGTAGTTGTCATGTTGGCTCACCAAAGGACTTTTCACACTGCATTTAGCCGCAAGTTAAGAGAGCAGTTAGCCTCAGGCTAAGAGAAGTTAGCCCCAGGCTAAGATAACTATTCCCACCGGCACATTCTGGCACGTTCCAAAGTGGGCTAACCCTAAGATTTTAGCCTAGGGCTACGTGGTCCTGCTCAGGAGCAGGTTATCCTCTGAAAACTGACTAAACAAAAGGATCAGAAGAAGAAGATAAAACATGTGAACACAAGCTTTAACCCAGAGCTAGAAGGAAAGTGAAGGTAAACCCTTAGCCCTGGGCTAAGAATATCCAGTGTGAAAAGCCCTAGAGCGCTGAAATTATGATGTCACTTCCTGCCCAGCCTCTGTAACAACAATATAATCTCTCATTCAGCATTTTCTTTTCAAAAAAACCCCCAAAAACCTAAGTTTTCCCAGAGTTTATTCTCCATGTTCTGAGACTAATCAGTCAGTCCATCAAAAAACCCTACAAACTCCCACAGTTTATGGGAAATGGTGTTTGTTAAAGGCTGCGAAACAAAAGAAATCTGGAATGAACAACAATAGTAAATAATTTTCCAAAACACTCCCATCCTTATCTGAACATGTGAAGCAGGCTGCACAACACACTGTTGAGAAAACTTTTTATTTTAGTTCTTAATGTGGCTACAACAGTTGTTATTTCATCACTTATTTCAAAAACTGAATCTTTTTTAAAATGAAATGATATTTTTGAGACAGTTTAAAGGCTTAATAACAAAGGAAAAACATAGCTGAGTCAAACAGCAGCTTGTTTTCAGTCTTTATTTGAGGTAAACGAAGGTTCAGACGAGCTGTTTCTCAGCTGAACGTGGCAGTTCTCGACGTCAGATCTTTTTTTGGTGGGGGGGTTCCAGGCGTGGAATTGAAAAGCCCTTAACTGCTGGGAAACTATCGGAAAGAAAAAACTAAAAGATGACAGAAACACAAAAAATCAGACAAGACACAAACACCAGCGGACTGTCGGCTGTTGAGAATTAAATTAAAAGAAAAATTCTGTCACAAAGAATAAAAAATATCAAACATTTAAAAAAAGAAAACACACTGAACAAACACTCAGTTTCTCCGGTCCCATAAAAAAAACAACAACAAAGAGACGAATAAAGTCTTTTCAGTTCATTGAGAGAGAATAAAAATACACATTAATAAAACATGAGAAACATAATCGTCCACTCTGCTCGACGAGCCGCAGAGCAGCAACTTCAACATCATCAACATCAGTCGCTCTGATATCAAACCTCCGGAGCAGCTCGAAGCTCACAGGATCACACTCTGCTTTCTGCCTTTTACTGCTGACTGGCTTCATGCTTGGTTTTCATGTTGTTTGCTGAGTTCAGTGTCGGTCAACTTGTTGGTCGCTGGACAAACTTGTTTCTGTGCTTCTGAAGTTACGTTAAAGAAAACAGGCTGCAGGTCTGGATTAAAGAAAAACTGAACATGAAAGAAACGTAGCCGGCTGATATTTGTTAGCGAGGCTGCTTTCATTAGTGTCGGACATTTTTGAAGTTGGTGTAAATGTGTTTTTAATATAGTGAGGCTAGCTGCCCAGCTAATGCTAATATGAATCAAATTATGACAACGTGTCCGATAAATGCCACAACACAAGCTAATGCTGCTGTGTGAGAGGCCGTTGTAGTGTTAAGCTAGCGGTGCCATGCTCTTGTTGAGGTGGTCCGTTATTTTGAATCCTCATCCTGGGCTTTTGTGTTCTGGGTAATGGGCAGATAAAGGGCCTTCCCCTTTGTTTTCATTGGTTTTTGTTCTGCAGTTTCTTGTAGGTTTGGATTAGAGAGGAAGCTAGTGTGCCAGCAGTGGAGCTAGCTAATGTTTGTTAGCTAGGCTGTCTTTATTAGCGTCTGTTATCACCTTGTTGGTGTAACTCTTAATCTAATGAGGCTAGCTGTCCAGCTTTAGGTAGGCTAAATGCTAACATGGATCAGATCATGATGGTGTGTCCGATGAATTTCACAACATGAGCTAGTTTTAAGCTAGCTCGCTGCAAAGTGCTACGCTTTGAGGCAGAGTTTGCGTTTCAAGCTAATCAGTTATGGCACAATGCTAATCTTTATTAAGGTGGTAAGCGTCAGTCTTGGTATTCATCAGCTAGCATTGTCAGACAATTTAGCCTCTGAAATCAACAGCTGATGTTTTGGGTTTCTGATGTAGCGAGTTGATATTGAGGCTAACACATCCTTCCCGTGCACCGCTCTTTGTCCAGTGTCTGAGAAGCAACTTGAATAATTTCTTCAAAGGCGGTTGTATAATCCGACTTTGAAAGCAATTTATTTCTTTTACTGCTCGAGTTGAACGTTCCTCAACTAATACTTTTTTTAGGTAGAGAATTCTTTTTACAAACTTTCTTTTTAATAAAAAGCTAAAAAAGTTGTTAGACCTCATTTTGGTCAGTGCCTCCAGCCTCTTTTGCCCTCGATACAGACTGTAAGGTTCAGTTAACGGCCTGATATGATTAGCTAAGACTAGCTGTTTTGTTCCTGCTGTTCACTCTGAATCCAAGCTAACGCTACACGCTAAACAGCTCCTGCTGGTTTAATGTGCTTTTAGTTTGCATTGGTAGATATTTCACTGTAAATTAAGCTAGTTTGGCTACTGAACACACAATAATTGTTCCCTGAAACTGTTGGGTAGCAGTATTTTTAAAAGTAACTTGTTAAATTTCAAGATTACTGCCATTAAAAAGTAACTCATTACATTACAGTGCTACCTACTGAGAAGTCATGTTTTAGATTCTTTTTTGAAAATAAACTAAACTAAGTAACTAAATAACTGAGTACTAGAGTTTCAAAGTACATCAAGTATGTTACATTACTCATTACTACAAAAAGTAATCTGAGTACTCTATGGAGTTGCTTTGTAGCGTGTTACTCCAACACAGGTCATTTGTTAAATGTAAACTAACGATTATTTTTGTTATTAATTAATCTGTCAACTATTTCCTCGATTATTTGTTTAAAAATGAGGAGTAAACAATTAATTGATTTATTGATTAATTGATTGATTGAATTAATCTTGTCATAATCTTGTCAATTGAAAAATATGTCCAAACGTGAAATATGTGGACTGCACGATTGTACATGTTTTCACATATTTGGACCTATTTTTCAAGTAAGTAGTTTTCAAGTAATGATCAATCTAATGATCACTTTTTCCACTAATCGATTAGTTAGTTAAAATAGTTGCCGATAAAGTTAATAATGGAAAACTAATTGATTAATCAACTAATCATTGCAGCTCCAGTTAAAGGCCACAAAACAGGCTAGCTGTTTAGCGTTAGCTAGTGCTACACCTTGACACTAAGGACACAGTTAGCATCTGAAGCTAACGAGCTACAGCCAAAGATGTTAATCTTTATTTAGCTGGCCAACAGAAACAGCCTGTAAAACTCAGTGCATTGTGGGTAAAGTGTGATTCTGTGCAGCTTCCGGGTGTCACCATGGTAACAAGCTGATGAGACACCTCGCTGTGAAATGACAGCACTGTGTCACACTCAGCTGGCGGCCATTTCCCATCAGCTTTTCACAAGTCATCCTTCACTTGTAGTCGTCTTTATGACATGTCTTCTTATTCGTCCACAGTGAATCCTTTCTTCCACCATGTTTTTGTCCTCTTTGTCCCTTTCTCAAACACCATCCTTCACTTTTTCGTCCTCTGGACAGTTTCCCAGAAAAGTTTATCGTTTTTCTTTCAAAATTTTGTCTTTCTCCTGCAATTTTTTCTTTCATCCACATCATCTTCTCCTTCCTTCTCTTTATCCTTTCTTCTTATTGGTCAAAAACACTTCTATTTATCCCCGCCCTCCTCTTTGTCAATCTGTCATCTGATTGGCAACATGTCCTGTCAGTCACTGATGCCAATCTCATTGTAATCCCTGATTGGTCTGGAGCATCAGCCCATCAGAACGATGTCACGCAGGTCATCTCGTCGGCCAGCTCGTCCTCATCGCGGCCCGTCCTGATTGGCTCCTCGTCGCTGTAGAGCGCACCGGGGTCGGCAGTGTTGCTAAGGAAACCGTGACTGCCAGTGCCGAGCAGGTCACTGGCGGCTGACTCCATCTCGTCTACTGTCATGTGACACGCGTCGGCGATCTCCCGCTTCGCAAACGCCACGAACTTTGGATCCCGAGCATAAAGACCGAGACCCTCCGAGATCAAAACCTGTAGACAGAGGAAAGAATCAATTATTGATCAGTATTCATTATCAGCTAATGATCAGTATCAGTAAAATCTTCCTCACCGCCTCCACCAGACTGTCGGCCGATCCTCGCTTCTCGGTGAGCTGAGCGCCGAGTTGTGAGGGAACTCTGAGGGTGGTGTACGCTCTGTACGGAGGAGGAGCTGCAACACAAGTCACATGACAAAGTCACATCACACCTTCACGTGCATCGTGCTCAAGTTACATCATGTCAAAGGTTATTGTCCTTCCTACCTGATGTCCCTGCAGAGCCACCGTACCAGGCCGGTCTGGGTGCTGCGCCGGTCACACTCACACCTGACAGATGAAAGGTGAGTTCAAAGTTCAGTAACATATTGATCCTGGTCCTTCAGGTCTTTATCTTGATTACATCACTGCGTGTAGTCTGCTATCACTGATGACAGCTGAATGCACCAGCTAAAGTTTTTAACAGTGGCTTACTGCTAACGGCTAAGTGCTAACTGTTGTCTATGAACTAATGCAATTCATAGATTAGTAAGCTAAAGCTAAAGGCTAGCTTACTAGCTAATATACATACACAGTTCAGGGACAGTACTGTATGCATTATTGCCTTGCTAGTCTTTATTTAATGTTATCTAGAAATTAATTCACCAGCATAGAAGCTAACGTGGGCAAGCTCAGCAGCAAAAGGTATTTTAGCCACTTTAAAAAGATCTACCTAAAAAAAAATATATATCAGTTTAATTGTACACTATATTTAGAATATTTTCAGATGAGATCTTAGATTAGTGTTGCTGCTGACCCCGTCCACAGCAGGACATTGATTAGCTGCTCCTGCTGCTTCTCAAAACTGACCTCCATCTACTGAAGGTAATATCTCAGAATAATACGTGAATTTAGAATAACAGGAGGTTTCACTGTTACAACATGCTAACGTGTTAGCGCTGAGGCCTCTCAGGTCGCGCTCTGTCCAGCCTCCTTACCTCTTCCTGCTCCACCCTTTTTCCCCTCTCCTCCTCCTCCTCCTCCTCCTCCCCCTCCTCCTCCTCCCCAGGGCGGGCTGGCCTCCTCCTCCACTAGGATGAGAGGAGCATAGAGGAGGCGACCACGGCGAGGACACGGGTTGGCCCAGGACGCCGAGGAGGCTGCCGAGGAGCGACCGGAGGAGTGACGAGACTCATAATTGCTGAACATCTGCTGAGGAAGAGGAGGAGGAGGGTTACACCTTACTGAAGAAGAGGGGGAGCAGTACATGTGTGTCACCTGTATGTGTGTGTTACCTGTCCACGTGTGCGGCGTGGCGGCGAGGTGGGGTGGTACGTCCCGGGGATGGGCAGGTCATCACTGCTGCCCTGCCTCCTCAGACACTGGATGTTAAAGGACGGCTTCCGACCTGAGAGACGACAGTGAAACACGCAGTGATGGAACAGGTGGAACAGGTGGAACAGGTGGAACACCTTGTTAGATGTTAATAATTAGTTTGTAAACTGTCTATAAAGAGTATTTGGATTTTATTTTAACTCATATTTTCTTATTTTATCATTTTAGTTCCTCTCATGTCGTCTGTGTGATACATTGTCTCTTCTTTCACCTCATTTTGTTTGATCAACTCTCATCACATGTCAATAAGGAGCTGTGACATCACAGTGTGATTTGGGGGGAGAGAGGAGGATTATGGGACATCTTCTCACCTGTGGGCGTGGCAGGAAGTAGGCGTCTCCGGGTCGTCCTCCTGCCCTCGCTGTAGCCATTACCATAGCTACTGTTGATGTAGGGGGCGTGGCCATCATAGTGGTCTCTGTACAGAGGAGGCTCGTCGGGGTAATGTCTGCAAAACACACACACACACACACACACACATCAACACACAGGTCTGTCTCTCTGTCTGTCTCTCTGTCTGTCCGTCAGTCCACCTGTCTGTGTACCTGTCTCTGGAGGTGATGCTGTCGTTGTCCTCCTCTCGGCTGTAGTAACCCTGCTCTCCGTACGTCTCCATGTCTCCGTTCCTCCAGTATCTGTCCCTCGAGTCCCTCCTGAAGAATAACAGGGTGTGATTGGCTGAGAGACTGAGACTTTGCTCAGTTGTCATGGAGACGGTTTGAGGTTTTAGCTGTGTTACAGCACCATGTTAATTTTCGCGGAGCATCACAGTACATACCTTCCATGTTTGTAGTAGGATGGCCTCTTGTAGGCGTGGTCCAGCAGGCCGTTCTTCACGGAGGTGCGACGGGGATGGTGGTGATTGACTGATGACCTCATGTTGTCTCCACGCCGAAGATGTTCGTCGTGTTCGCTGCCGTTGGGCATCTTGGTGAGAGAGCCGACCCGGTGGATCAGACCACCGTTAGACACACCGCCGTCCCCGATAACGCCGCCGGGACCTGCAGACACAACAGAGGGAAGGGGGAGGGGCTTACTGTGTGTACATGAAGATCATTTAAACATTTAGCTCATTATACCAGGAAGAATTACGACCACATTCAACTGTCATTGCAGTGAGGAGGAGGAAACGTTGGAGCAGGTAAAATAATGCACAAAATATAAAAGCTTAATGAAAAGATGAGGCCATTTTCCTCTGACAAAAAAACGCAACCCCATCTGAAGGCATCACATGACTCTCTAACCTGTAAGAGACCACGGCAAAATGTGGCCCCCTTAAAGGTTTCATGTGGCCCCGAACAGCCATCATGGAAATACCAAAAAATTAAAAATCTATCAAAGACGGTCAGCAGCATCTAAACAGTTATCAGACCTTTATTTTGAAAGGGCTCAGTGCTGTGTTCACTGGTAATGATAATGAACTTTATTCACTCAGCGCTGCACATCCACATTGTTTATGTTCTTCTTCTACTGTTGCTGCTGCTGCCACCGACGCCTGTATGCAGCCTGCATGATACACCGTAAAACATCGTACACGATACACCGTAAAACAAACTGCATATTAAAAATTCCAGAACATATTCTGGAATTTTTAATGAGAAAGGAGGAGTCGATGCCTTTTTAAGGATATAAAAGTGGAAATTATATGTTTTGACACACATTATTGTTCCAAACATATTATTTGTTATTTGTTCGTGTGTCTTCAGAGGAAATCTTTAAAAATAAAAATGAAATCTGACACTGTTTATTGATAACTCAGTTCGTTGATCGACATAAAATGAATCTGCAACTTTTTTGACTTCACTGATTCAAGGCATCTTTTAGCAAAAATAGTTTAGTTTGACTATAAACTGAAAAATCTTTGGACAAAACAATAAATAATACGATATGAAAGGCCTGATACTGATGGCTGAAAAGTTTTTGTTTTGCAGTTTTACATAATTCAAACTCAAAAAATTTTTGATAATTTTTTCATGTTGAAATCACGGCTGCTACTTAAATTTTATTTTATTAAAGAAGGAAAGCAGAAGCTCTTAAAGTTAAAAAGAAATAATAATAATTTTATACAATTAAAAAATGTTGTACACATCAGATTTATTATTTAATATATCAATAAATATTTTATTTTGGACTGGTGGTAAGTTTTTGGCATCGTTACATCTCCAAAAAATACTCAAAATTCTGATCATGATTTGACTCAGGAGTAAAAATTCTTGAGGACGGCACTGATCTACAGATTTAAAATAAATCAAATGTTCACAGGATTCTAATGGAACGTGACTGTGTCCTTACAGTAACCATGGTGACATGATGAAGTCACATGATATGATGATGTGCTTTACCTGTGGGCGTGGCCAGTAAGGAGCCTCGTCTGTCCTTCTCAGGTCCAAACCCGTTCTCACCCTGCAGAGACAAGAGACCACAGACAGACTGTCAACACCCGTGCTCTGACATCACTGTGACATCATCACCTTAAAGGATAACGTCGTGTGTCGATAAGAACCTTGTAGGCCACGTTTTCCTCCAGCTCCTCCTCCTCCATCATCACCTCCTCCTCGTCCTCCTCCAGGTCCTCGTTCAGAGCCAGACGCATCTCTGGACCCAGATCCTGCAGAGTCTTCAGACCGGCTTTACACAGCTGTTAGCACACACACACACACACACACACACACACACACACACAAGACACACAGACACACAGACACACACACAGACACACACACACACACACACACACACACACACACACACACACACACACACACACACACACACACACAGACACACAGACACACACACACACACACACACACACACACAGACACAGACACACACACACACACACAGACACACACACACACAGACACACACACACAACACACACACACACACACACACACACACACACACACAGACACACACACACAAACACACACACACACACACACACACACACACAGACACACACACACACACACACACACACACAGAGACACACACACACAAACACACACACACACACACACACACACACACACACACAGACACACACACACACACACACACACACACACACAGACACACACACACACACACACACACACACAGACACACACACACACACACACACACACACACACACACAGACACACACACACACACACACACACACACACACACACACACAGACACACACACACACACACACACACACACACACACACACACACACACACACACACACACACACACACAAACACACACACACACACACACACACACACACACACACACAACACACAAACACACACACACACACACACACACACACACACACACACACACACACAGAGAGTTTAGGATAATTTTATTCAGAACCTGTTCTCATTAATGTAACATGACAGAGACAGACAGACAGACAGACAGACAGACAGACAGACAGACCTGGACAGCAGACGGGTTGGTGTCGTTGGACCTCCTGTCAGGTCTCTTTCTCTTTCCTCTTCCTGAACTTCCTGAAGTAATCCTGGATCAGGAAGGTCTGACAAAACTTCCCACCGTCACTTCCTCCCTGAGAGACAGGTGAGACACACAGGTGAGACACACAGTGAGACACACAGGTGAGACACACAGGTGAGACAGGTGATCAGTCAGTAGCAAGCATTTGTTGTAGTATTTGTTGTAGTATTTGCAGCATTTGTTGTAGCATTTGTTGTAGTATCGTGTTTGTTGTAGTATTGGCAGTTTTGCTTGTAGTATTTGTTGTGCTTGTTGTAGTATCTGTTGTAGTATTTGCAGTATTTGTTGTAGTATTGTGTTTGTTGTAGCATTTGCAGCATTTGTTGTAGTAGTTGCTGTGTCTTGTTGCAGCATCTGGCAGTATTTATTGTAGTAGTTGTTGTGTTTGGTTGTAGTATCGGCGTATTCTGTAGTATTTGCAGTATTGTGTTTGTTGTAGCACAGTATTTGTTGTAGTATTTGCAGCATTTGTTGTAGTAGTTGCTTGTGTTTGTTGTAGTATTTGCAGTATTTGGTTGTAGTTGTTGTGTTTGCTGTAGTATTGCAGTAGTATTTACAGTATTTGTTGTAGTATTTGCAGTATTCTATAGTATTTCAGTATTTGTTGTAGTATTTGTTTTTGCAGTAGTATCAGCAGCATTAGTACCTCATGTGGTGGTATTACTGTCCAGTAGTTTTGGTTTGATTCTTTCCAGATCTTCTTGATGATCACCTCAGCCTCGTTCTTCCTGGTCAGGTTACCTGCGGCAGTGGGCGGGCCAGATAACAGGTAACATAAACAGGGTTCACATCAATGGTAAAATTAACTGAATAAAACCTGAAAAACTGTCATTAAATCAAATATAATTAATATTATGAAGGATTTTATTGTCAGGAAGGCTCTGGACCAATCAGATACCTTCGGTCTTGATCTTGAGCGGCGCAAAGAACCAGAGCGAAGAGCGTGGCGCTAAACGCCACCATCCCATCAGAGTTCAGAGGCATGTTCATCGCCACCAGACGCTGACAGAACACAGAGAGGAAGAGGAGGAGCACCGCTATTTTTACAGCGCCACTGTCGCCTGCACACCGAGACCGCCCCACCGCAGGAAGTGACCAATCAGATCCGCTCATTACAATAAAAACATGTCACCGAGGAAACAGTCTAACCCTAAACCATCAGCAACAGGAAGAACAGAGGGAAGAACAGTGAAGAACAGAGTGAAGAACAGTGAAGAACAGAGGAAGAACAGAGGAAAGAACAGTGAAGAACAGAGGGAAGAACAGAGTGCAGAACAGTGAAGAATGAGGGAAGAACAGAGTGCAGAACAGTGAAGAACAGAGGAAGAACAGTGAAGAACAGAGTGAAGGACAGAGTGAAGAACAGAGGGAAGAACAGTGAAGAACAGAGAAGAACAGAAGAACAGAGGGAAGAACAGTGAAGAACAGAGTGAAGAACAGGGGAAGAACAGGAAGAACAGTGAAGAACAGAGGGAAGAACAGAGTGCAGAACAGGAAGAACAGAGGGAAGAACAGTGAAGAACAGAGTGAAGGACAGAGGAAGAACAGAGGAAAGAACAGTGAAGAACAGAGTGAAGAACAGTGAAGAACAGAGGGAAGAACAGTGAAGAACAGAGGGAAGAACAGTGAAGAACAGAATGAAGAACAGTGAAGAACAGAGTGAAGAACAGAGGAAGGAACAGTGAAGAACAGAGGGAAGAAACATGAAGAACAGAGGGAAGAACAGTGAACAATAGAGGAAGGACAGAGGGAAGAACAGAGGGAAGAACAGTGAAGAACAGAGGGAAGAACAGGGGAAGAACAGTGAAGAACAGAGGAAAGAACAGAGGAAGAACAGAGGAAGAACAGTGAAGAACAGAGTGAATAACAGTGAAGAACAGAGGGAAGAACAGTGAGAACAGAGTGCAGAACAGTGAAGAACAGAGGAAGAACAGTGAAGAACAGAGTGAAGAACAGTGAAGAACAGTGAAGAACAGAGGGAAGAACAGAGGAAAGAACAGTGAAGAACAGAGGGAAGAACAGTGAAGAACAGAGTGAAGGACAGAGGGAAGAACAGAGGGAAGAACAGTGAAGAACAGAGGGAAGAACAGTGAAGAACAGAGGAAGAACAGTGAAGAACAGAGGGAAGAACAGAGGAAAGAACAGTGAAGAACAGAGGGAAGAACAGAGGAAAGAACAGTGAAGAACAGAGGAAGAACAGTGAAGAACAGAGTGAAGGACAGAGGGAAGAACAGAGGAAGAACAGTGAAGAACAGAGGAAGAACAGGAAGAACAGAGGGAAGAAGACAGTGAAGAACAGAGTGAAGAACAGGGGAAGAACAGGGGAAGAACAGTGAAGAACAGAGGAAGAACAGAGTGCAGAACAGTGAAGAACAGAGGGAAGAACAGAAGAACAGGAGTGAAGGACAGAGGGAAGAACAGAGGAAAGAACAGTGAAGAACAGAGTGAAGAACAGTGAAGAACAGAGGAAGAACAGTGAAGAACAGAGGAAGAAACAGTGAAGAACAGAATGAAGAACAGTGAAGAACAGAGTGAAGAACAGAGGAAAGAACAGTGAAGAACAGAGGGAAGAACAGTGAACAACAGAGGGAAGAACAGTGAACAACAGAGTGAAGGACAGAGGGGAAGAACAGAGGGAAGAACAGTGAAGAACAGAGGGAAGAACAGGGGAAGAACAGTGAAGAAACAGAGGAAAGAACAGAGTGAAGAACAGAGTGAAGAACAGTGAAGAACAGAGTGAATAACAGTGAAGAACAGAGGGAAGAACAGTGCAGAACAGAGTGCAGAACAGAGTGCAGAACAGTGAAGAACAGAGGGAAGAACAGTGAAGAACAGAGGAAGAACAGTGAAGAACAGTGAAGAACAGAGTGAAGAACAGAGGGAAGAAACAGTGAAGAACAGAGGAAGAACAGTGAAGAACAGAGGGAAGAACAGAGGAAAGAACAGTGAAGAACAGAGGGAAGAACAGAGGAAAGAACAGTGAAGAACAGAGGAAGAACAGTGAAGAACAGAGTGAAGGACAGAGGGAAGAACAGAGGGAAGAACAGTGAAGAACAGAGTGAAGAACAGTGAAGAACAGAGGGAAGAACAGTGAAGAACAGAGTGAAGAACAGGGGAAGAACAGGGGAAGAACAGTGAAGAACAGAGGGAAGAACAGAGGCAGAACAGTGAAGAACAGAGGGAAGAACAGAAGAACAGAGTGAAGGACAGAGGAAGAACAGAGGAAAGAACAGTGAAGAACAGAGTGAAGAACAGTGAAGAACAGAGGGAAGAACAGTGAAGAAACAGAGGGAAGAACAGTGAAGAACAGAATGAAGAACAGTGAAGAACAGAGGAAGAACACAGAGGAAAGAACAGTGAAGAACAGAGGGAAGAACAGTGAACAACAGAGGGAAGAACAGTGAACAACAGAGTGAAGGACAGAGGGAAGAACAGAGGAAGAACAGTGAAGAACAGAGGGAAGAACAGGGGAAGAACAGTGAAGAACAGAGGAAAGAACAGAGGAAGAACAGAGGAAGAACAGTGAAGAACAGAGTGAATAACAGAAGAACAGAGGGAAGAACAGTGAAGAACAGAGTGCAGAACAGAGTGCAGAACAGTGAAGAACAGAGGGAAGAACAGTGAAGAACAGAGTGAAGAACAGGAAGAAACAGTGAAGAACAGAGTGAAGAACAGAGGGAAGAACAGAGGAAGAACAGAGTGAAGAACAGAGGAAAGAACAGTGAAGAACAGAGGGAAGAACAGTGAACAACAGAGGGAAGAACAGTGAACAACAGAGGAAGGACAGAGGGAAGAACAGAGGAAGAACAGTGAAGAACAGAGGGAAGAACAGTGAAGAACAGAGTGAAGAACAGAGGAAAGAACAGTGAAGAACAGAGGGAAGAACAGTGAACAACAGAGGGAAGAACAGTGAACAACAGAGTGAAGGACAGAGGGAAGAACAGTGAAGAACAGAGGGAAGAACAGGGGAAGAACAGTGAAGAACAGAGGAAAGAACAGAGTGAAGAACAGAGTGAAGAACAGTGAAGAACAGAGTGAATAACAGTGAAGAACAGAGGGAAGAACAGTGCAGAACAGAGTGCAGAACAGAGTGCAGAACAGTGAAGAACAGAGGGAAGAACAGTGAAGAACAGAGTGAAGAAAGTGAAGAACAGAAGAACAGATGAAGAACAGAGGGAAGAACAGTGAAGAACAGAGTGAAGAACAGTGAAGAACAGAGGGAAGAACAGAGGAAAGAACAGTGAAGAACAGAGGAAGAACAGAGGAAAGAACAGTGAAGAACAGAGGAAGAACAGTGAAGAACAGAGTGAAGGACAGAGGGAAGAACAGAGGAAGAACAGTGAAGAACAGAGTGAAGAACAGTGAAGAACAGAGGGAAGAACAGTGAAGAACAGAGGAAGAACAGGGGAAGAACAGGGGAAAGAACAGTGAAGAACAGAGGGAAGAACAGAGTGCAGAACAGTGAAGAACAGAGGGAAGAACAGTGAAGAACAGAGTGAAGGACAGAGGGAAGAACAGAGGAAAGAACAGTGAAGAACAGAGTGAAGAACAGTGAAGAACAGAGGGAAGAACAGTGAAGAACAGAGGGAAGAACAGTGAAGAACAGAATGAAGAACAGTGAAGAACAGAGTGAAGAACAGAGGAAAGAACAGTGAAGAACAGAGGGAAGAACAGTGAAGAACAGAGGGAAGAACAGTGAACAACAGAGTGAAGGACAGAGGGAAGAACAGAGGGAAGAACAGTGAAGAACAGAGGGAAGAACAGGGGGAAGAACAGTGAAGAACAGAGGAAAGAACAGAGTGAAGAACAGTGAAGAGCAGAGTGAATAACAGTGAAGAACAGAGGGAAGAACAGTGCAGAACAGAGTGCAGAACAGAGTGCAGAACAGTGAAGAACAGAGGGAAGAACAGTGAAGAACAGAGTGAAGAACAGTGAAGAACAGTGAAGAACAGAGTGAAGAACAGAGGGAAGAACAGTGAAGAACAGTGAAGAACAGAATGAAGAACAGAATGAAGAACAGTGAAGAACAGAGTGAAGAACAGTGAAGAACAGAGGAAAGAACAGTGAAGAACAGAGGGAAGAACAGTGAAGAACAGGGTGAAGGACAGAGGGAAGAACAGAGGGAAGAACAGAGGGAAGAACAGTGAAGAACAGAATGAAGAACAGAGTGCAGAACAGTGCAGAACAGTATATGTACCTTACAGGCCACCCTGTGAGGACAGAGTTTTCCAAATCCCAGCGGAGGCTGAATCCTCCTGAGCAGAGCGACGACGTCCAGGTGTTTGATGCGACCCCTGAGACACGAGAACAAATACTTCACTGAAGTAACAGCAACAATACTACACTGTAAAAATACTACATCATTACAAGTAAAAGCACTGGATTCATACTTTAACTTTAGTATAAAATTATTAGCAACAAAATGTAATTAAAGTATCAAAGTAAAAGTACTCGTTATGCAAAATGCAAACGTGAGAAGTACTTATACTTCATTACTGTGTTAGTACCTCAGTAGAGTTTTCAGGTATCTGTACTTGAGTATTTATTTTTCTACATCTGAACTCAAACATCTGAACTTTCTCCTCCTCATGTTTTATAAAGAGACTCGTTACTTTAGTTTGAATGACTCTGAGGTGAATTATTGATTATTGTTATTTTGCATCATCGTGCGTCGCCTTCAAACATCAAGACTGATTTCAACCTGAATAGACGAAACAATAAGACAGAAAAGACGACTGACTGGTGGATCCATCAGAGGACATCACACAGGACAGACGGGACGAGATGGAGACAACGATGTAAAAAGGCAAAAAAGAGCGACGCGATGAATAATAAGACAAAAATGACTGAGGATGAAAATCACATAAAAGACACATCAAGACCAAAATGACATAAAAGATGCAAAAACCACGTAACACGAAAACAATGTAAAAGTTGTCAGAATGTGAGACGGACAGAGACGGAGACTCTGTGGTGGAGACAACGTGAGCTTCAGTCGTCTTTACACAGAAACAGTCAGTAGAAATGTCCTTCAGAGGACGACTTTTTACTTTTATACTTTGAGGACATTTCAGAGCCTGAACTTTTTCACTTTTACTGCAGTACACAAGTTTTATCAGTACTTCTACTTTTACTCAAGTATCTGTACTTCTACTGCAGTAAAGACTGAGAGGATTTTTACCACATCTGGCAAATAGTGATATTATAATAGAATCTTATATTATCCTGTTTTTATCACAAACAAATACAAGTCAGAGTATTTTAATGTAGGAGTTTGTCAATGAGGACACAATTTGTACTGCATCATATAAGTATATCATGTTTTTTACATATATCATGCAGTAAAATGTACTGTACTTCTTAATGAAATTTAACTATGAAAATTTCATATCATTTCATATTATCAATTTTATTAAAAATGTTTACAAAGTACTGATACACACTGAAATAGTTTCACCAACTTTTATTTTGAAAGTTTCTCGATGTTTTTAAATGACATCATCGTGCATTACTTGAGTAAACGTACTTAGTTACTTTCCAGCACAGATCTCATGTTTGCTTCATGTGTTCGGTTCACAGGATCAAGTCTGAATGTAGCAGTGCAGTCAGGTCAGACAGCAAAGACCAAAGAATTATTTCAATAAATAAAATAAATTTCAATAAATATAGGAGAAGAAGACTCTCCGTAAATGTTAATTTCATATATTAAACATACTTTATATGAACATGTGATTAAAGTCAGTCTATCTGTTAGTGTTGTGGCAGCAGGAAATAAACTGTCTCATATTTTCTTTGTATTATATTTTAATTTTAGATGTTAAAATGATCTGTAACGTGTCCAACTTCCCTTCAGGGATCAACACAGTATTTGTGATTCTGATTGATTTTCTCTGTTCAGTGATTGGCTGCTGCTCAGCATCTCTCTTCTTTTATCTCCAGGTGTTTTTCTTTGTCCAAGAACTAAATGAAATGTGAAAATAAATGCTGAATGATGATGAAGACATTAAATCAGATTCTAACCTTTGTGCTAAACTAGGCTAACCACGGAGATGAAACTGATCTGAAACTCAAACATACTTGGCCTCTGGATCATATTCAGACCAGATCCTCTTAAACTCGTCCAGATGATGCGGCCCCAGAATCGACCAATCACGTGTCAGATAGTCAAAGTTGTCCATGATGACGGCGACAAACAAGTTAATGATCTGAAAGAGACAGAAACAGTCAGAGTGTGTGAGTGTGTTATCATGTAGGACAGGAGTGTCAATCAAACTCAGTCACAGAAAGGGCCAAAATTTAAAACACAGTCTAAGTCGTGGGCCAAACAGGATTAACATTTATTAAACTGTCTAAAACTGACTATGTTTTATTCAGAAATATGAATTTGAACAGCCAGACTGCAACAACTTTTTCCTCAATAAAATAAATAAGATTTAAAATATTTTTTTTCTTCAACAATAACAAAAGAAAATGAGAATATTTCAGTTCAGAATATTTCAGCTCACATATCCAGGTGGGGGTTACATTTGAAAATGCTTTTTGTCTGCACACAAGATATTGCACACTTTAATCATGCAAACCCTCAATGACTCTGCATTTGACATAAAAATATGCTCATATAATAATATTACAAACCCATCAGTCCATCAGGTACAGATGAGCATATTGATCTGCTCAATTTAACATTAAGGCCAAAACACACTGAGAACTTCAATAGAAAAGTCAACTGTAGCTTCTGTGGTTCACTGCAGGCTTCAGATTTAAAATGTAACACCACAGAACCAGCTGTGTTTTATGAAAAGATTAAACTGCACACTGACACACACTGAGGAGATGAAGAGGAGAGACAGAGTCTGGACTCTTCATCATCACTTACAATAATGCAGCAATTAAGTATTTAAAAGTACACAAATCAGACTTGGAGTAAAAAAAAAATCGCCCACCACAGAAGTGTCCATTAATATTATGATTCATGATCATAAAAAGTTTTTTATATCAAGTCGACACATCTGTCCATATTTTCTCTCTCTCTCTCTCTCTCTCTCTCTGCTGTGGGTCAGTCTTATTTTTATTTTTACCTGGTTTCAGGTGGAGCTGCAGCTCATCTCCCTCCTCATATACTTGTGTTTCTTTGCACTGAGTCAGTTGCCTAAACAGACAAACCTGTTTACATTGTCGTTTGACAGAAGCGTCTTCGCGACTGCAAGCTGATTTATTTCTCGAGTTGCGCGGCAGCTGACGCAGTGCATTGTGGGACTTGTAGTATGAGTGGTGGGAGTGCTATTTACCGACGAGCCATTCATAATAGACACGTGAAATTATCTCGCGGGCCGTATATAATTGAATCGCGGGCCTTGAGTTTGACACATGTGATGTAGGACATACACCTGTTAATACACTAACACTGTGGGGACCGTCTTGCCTTATGGGGACATGAGTGCTCTGTAAATCCTTAAACCTTAAGACTTATTTTGTGTGCCTGTCTGTGTGTATCACTGACTGTATATAAAGGTGGACGATGTGACAGCTCGCCAAAATTGAGCCCAGAACATCTGGACGGACCCCTGGTGGCTGGCTGCAGTATAAGTTTAGTTATCTGATTATATAAAAACTCCAAATGTCAGTGGTTTGTGTGTGTGTGTGTGTGTGTGTGTGTGTGTGTGTGTGTGTGTGTGTGTGTGTGTTCTGACCAGGAAAGCACACAGCATGAAGAAGCTGATGAAATAAACAATGGCAAAGTTGCTCCCACAGCTGAACTCTTCTCCTGGTTCGTAGTCTGACTCCGGGTCACAGCGTTTACCTGGAAGACTCGCCAACATGATCTCCTGCCATGCCTCACCTGTAGCACACCTGCACATACACAAACACACAGTTAAAATAAACAGAACACAACTAAACTGTCCTGAGGACACATTTGAGGACTCGAAAATTTGAAAAGTAATCAATCAAAATACCACAACCTGAACCCTGATTTAGCTGCTACAATGAGCTGTTAACTGTTAGCAGCTACATGAAACCAGGTTGTTGGATATTGTATCTGATTCTTTTCATGTTAAAGGACCATGATCTTTACAGTACTTTACATTTCAGATTGTGACATTGCAGTCAGCATCCTGTTGCTTGCACTGCAGAGGCGTGATTTCCCTTTATGTTATCTGCATCACTGGCTGCGTGATGCTAACTAGCATTCTGTTTGCAAATTATGTATTATCAGCTAATGTTCCAAAGTGACCAATGGCAGATCAATGCAGTGTAGCTATATTACAGCTAGCGGAATTGCCTTAGCTTAGCTTACAGTCAGCTAGTTAGCTGCCCCTGCCTTGCATTGCTCTTGGTGAGTAGAAAGCAATCGTTAGTTGTACACTTTTGTTTTGTACAGTTGCATCATTTATTGTTGCTAAAATCAACACTGTTCGATTCATACATAAGTTATCAAGCTAGCCAACTAACATATCCACTCATAGTATTTTACTAGCAAAAATCTTAGCAAGTAGGCTAGTTAAGGTTAGCCAGCCAGCTGCCAGGAGTCACGCTGCATGAATCTGGTGTTGGTTGTTTTGTAACGTTAGCTGGTAAAGCAGCGTACAAACAGCAAGCCGGCCAATCAGCAGCCAGATCAGCCCTGGGAATCTGGAAGAATTAACTGATGTTATCTCAGAGAGTATTATTATACATCAGCTAGCTAGTAATTCACCTTTGTTAGCAAGCAAGCTAACTTTAAACCATAGTATGAAGTATCTTTGACTCTGTTCTGGTGCTGGTCATTTGTTGACATTACTGGACTCCATTTCTAAGCTAAAGCTAGCTACTGTTACACACTGATGGCACTCAGGAGCATAAATGTCACATCATTTGGATTTTCTCAGAAAAGTCCTTCTAGTAGAAATCAGTCCACAGGCTGTTACAGAAACTGAGAACGTCGGAGAAGGTCTCATTTTTTAAGTTATGTTACAATCTGTTCACACAGTGACAGCACAAAGTATTTAATTCACGTTAACTGCTTCATATCCTGACATATTCTTATACATATATTCATTATATATCCTTACATATTGCACCTGAACCTAGAGTTCAGTTTTCACAGTCACATCTATGAAATCATTTTTTGTTCACCACAGAAAGAAAATGTAGTTATGAAATTATGGACAGCAGAGTTTCTTCAGTCCACAGAGACATCAAGAAGAAACAAGATCAGAAGAATTAATTTGTGAGTCTTAGAAGAGGAAGAAGAGGAGGAAGAAGAGGAGGAAGAGGAGGAAGAAGAGGAGGAAGAGGAGGAGGAAGAGGAGGAGCAGGTAGATAAAAAAGGAGGATCTGACCTGAAGAGGAGGAGAACAGCCTGAGGAAAAGTTTGGAAGTTGTTGTTTCTGTTGATCTGAGTGTGATCCTGCATCGCTACCTTTCCAAATGTCTGACAGACAGACAAACAGACAGCCAGACAACCAGACAGAGAGACAGACAGACAGACAGACAGAGAGACAGACAGACAGCCAGACAACCAGACAGACAGCCAGACAGACAGACAGAGGATACAGGTTAGAGGATCAACTTTCAGCAGCTCTTCATCAGTTCAAATTGAGCCTCCTTATAACTGAAATGTTCATTAAAGGTCCAATCTGTAGGATTTAGTGACATCAAGTGTCGCAGTGACCTTGCAGATTGCGAACACCTGGTCTCACTCAGCCACACAATAATCATGACAAACACTAAAGTCTGTATGTAGAGTCTGTGTTTGGTTTGGTTACACTAATGAAAACATACTGATGAATATTACTTTACATTTCTGACATATTGTGACAATAAATCCTCCTAAATCAGACACACTGAACCTTCAAGTGGAGATTTAATCATCATTAAATTAAAACAGGCTGCAGCTCACAAACTAGTTTTTGTGTAGTTGTGATTTTACAGCCACTACCTGCAGGTGGAGCTGTTGTCATTAAGTGAACTGAGCAATGCAGGGAGCTTCTTAAAACCTTAAGACCTGTTTATAAAAGTTTAATGGAAAATGGACAACAGGTCTGACCTGACATGGTTTTCAATAACAGTGTAAAGGTGGTGAGACATTTTAAATGATACCATCAGTCATCACGGAGCTGCAGATCAATCAGAGAAGTACTGTGTCTGAACTTTAATATAACAGAGACATGAGTGAGCCAGAACTCTGGAGCTCCAACCACCTGAACCCACGACTCACTGTCCTCCAGCGCCCCCTACGGGATCACCTGTGTCTGAACTCACCTGCATCCCGATGACGGCGTAGATGAAGAAGATCATGGCGATGAGCAGAGCGACGTACGGCAGAGCCTGAAGGAGAGACAGACAGGAAGAGGTTAGACTGCTGCAGCTCCTGGTCTCTGGAGCAATGCAGGTCCCTGATAGCCCCGCCCACATATATCTTAACCCCGCCCATCCTCATTAGCCCCGCTTCCGGACCTGCAGTGATTTGATGAAAGTCCACAGCAGCGTACGAATGCCCTCCCCTTTGCTTAGCAGCTTGACCAATCGCATCACTCGAAACAGACGGAAGAAGGTGATTGACACACGAGAGCTGTCCTCCCCGCTCTGAGACACAGACAGAGAGACAGACAGAGAGAGAGACAGACAGACAGAGAGAGAGACAGACAGAAAGAGACAGACAGAGAGAGAAAGAGACAGACAGAAAGAGACAGAGAGACAACATGAATAATTTGATGCATATTAAAAGTGTTTGTGGTACAAATACTAAATAAACATAAAATTAGAAGGAGAATAAAAACAGTTATTTAACATTCAGATTGCACACAGATGGATTTCATGTCACTCGCTAACAGCCAATCAGAATTGAGCCCCTCCTCCACCTGTAGAGAACTCACACTGAACTCCGTGACGACGATATCGACCACGCTGCCGACCACGATCAGAGCATCGAACGAGTTCCAGGCGTCCACAAAGTAATGCTGCGAGGAACAGAGACACAAAACCACGTTTAAAAAGGTTCAATCGTTTCTTCAAACAGCTGCTCTCTTATCAAACAAACAGGAGGACACTGTGATTTTGTTGAGGACTATTTTCAGCGGCGGATTAATCCACATTTGTTG
The DNA here is from genome assembly GCA_020091685.1 of Lutjanus erythropterus. Lineage (NCBI taxonomy): Eukaryota > Metazoa > Chordata > Actinopteri > Lutjaniformes > Lutjanidae > Lutjanus > Lutjanus erythropterus. Next base: position 40,877,876 of record CM034600.1, on the reverse strand, counting down.
CACTGGTGAGTGTTTGATGCTGATTTGAGTTTCAACATTAATTTAATGATGAGAGGAAAATGATAGAAAATGATCAGAGTTGTAGGTGTGTTTGTTTTTCTCACCCTGAGTCTGAGAGCGAGCAGCTTCAGCAGCATCTCCACAGTGAAGAGTCCAGTGAAGACCATGTTCAGGATGTCCATGATGTAACTGAAGGTTTTCGACTGTTCGTAGTGCTGCAGGACACAAAACAACAACACACAGGAAGTTAACAAAGGCAGGGTGACTGAACACAAGTTACTTCTGTTTTTAGTAATGAAATCCATTGGATTACAAATAAATGTAATCTAATCTAATCTGACTTTTGGAAAATATGACACCTTATACTAAAAATCTAAAAAACTGTTCCACAGATTCTTTCTTTTTAAACATTTTCAGTGAAAATAAAATGTTTTTTTATGTAGCAGTTATCTAAGAAACCTCTTATGTCAGATGTACTTTATATGAATACATCATGTAAATATGAACTTTATATTTTACATTATTCATTGAGAATTTATCATTAAAAGTTTCATAATATTAAAATGGCCACATTTTAAAGATGTAATCCTTGACAATGTAACTAACATAATTACATCATTTTCAAATGTGATCTGAGCTCATTGTGGTAATCTGATTACTTAATGCTTATTACATGTAATCTGTTACTACCCAACATGCAGAAGAGAAGATTCATAACTCATGAATCTTAACGTGTTGGATTTGTGTTTGTCAGCTGAGTCATCTTTACAGAACCTGTGGGTCCTTATATATCAGAGGGGCGGGGCTTCTGATTGTATAGGGGTGGGGCTTAAGTTAAGGAATAATGTCCAGTGAGCAGATCTTTGTTGTGAAATAAACCCTGACAGTATGAATCATCCTTATGACAGAGTTACTTCACAAATAATCAAAAGTTTGACACAAAATATTTTAATTTTAAAATGATTATATTCATGTAAAAATGATTTTATTGCTCCTCCACAGACCCTGAAGAGAACTTATTTTAGTTTTTATATTTTTATTGATGCTTCTTTATATTTTTGCTCCATTTTGCTGCTGTAACGCTGTAAATTTCCGTTGTGGGACTAATAAAGGAACATCTTATCCACAGCAACAATAATTTATACAGAAACAACAGAAGTTACAAAGCTGTAGGTAACCAATCAGAGCTGAGTATTTATCAAAGTCATGAATAATAATAAAGACAGACGATACCTGAACAGCCAGAGTGACGGTGTTGAGCAGGATGAGGACGAACATGACGTACTCAAAACCCGTGGAGTTGATGATGGACCAGAACTTATACTGGACCGGATTCTTCGGGATGTAAAGCTTCAGTGGCTGAGCCTTCAGAGCGTATTCCACACACTGACGCTACAGACAGACAGGCAGAGAGACAGAGAGAGACAGACAGACAGAGAGACAGACAGGCAGAGAGACAGAGAGAGACAGACAGAGAGAGAGACAGAGAGACAGACAGGCAGACAGACGGAGGGAGAGACAGACAGACAGACAGACGGAGGGAGAGACAGACAGACAGAGAGAGACAGACAGAGAGAGAGACAGATGGAGGGAGAGACAGGGAGACGGAGAGACAGACGGAGAGACAGACAGGCACAGAGACGGAGAGACAGACAGGCAGAGAGACAGACAGGCAGACAGACGGAGAGACAGACAGGCAGAGAGACAGACAGGCAGAGAGACGGAGAGACAGAAAGGCAGACAGACGGAGAGACAGAAAGAGAGAGAGACAGACAGACAGAGAGAGACAGACGGAGAGAGAGACAGACAGAGAGAGAGACAGATGGAGGGAGAGACAGACAGACAGACAGAGACAGACAGATGAGAGAGAGACAGATAGACGGAGAGACAGGGAGACAGACAGACGGAGAGAGAGACAGACGGAGACAGACAGACAGACAGACAGAGAGACAGATAGACAGAGAGAAACAGTGTTACTTTTTGCAACAAATTGTTTTAATAGTTTTAGTCATAGTTTTTATTAAAATGTTGTTTAGTTTTCATCACATTTTATTTGGGTCTTAATTGTTTTAGTCGACTAAAATATAAAATATTCTGTTATTTAATTTCCAAACTCAAACTTCTGGAGAAAACATCGATTAACCTGTTATTAACATGAATTTCATATATATGATGTAAACTGATCATCTATGATCATATTTAATGTGTCGGATGTTTAAGGAAAGGACATTATTTTTCTTCTGTTGGTCATTTTTGCAGCTCCTTTCTTCACTGTCTGTTTCAGTTTTTGTCCCTCCTCTTGAAAAAGCCCAGTCTGCTCTGATTGGTCGGCTCTTTGCTTAGGTGTGCAGGCACCGCCTACTATGATTCAGCAGGTATTCAGTGGGCGGGGCTGTCACCTGTCTGGAGGTGGTGCTGAGCCCTTTGTGACATCAAAAGTGGAGGCAAATCTGATTGGTGTTTTGGAACAAACATTTTCTGGGGGAGGACACAGGAGAGACACGGAGGACAAATACTTTTCAGGCAGGTTCTGCAGCCTTGTTTACAAAACTTAATT